>PVJH01007132.1:0-95419 GCA_004026705.1 Nesogale talazaci | reverse complement strand
GATAATACCTTTGTCAGGGTCAATATACCTTATCCACTTAACCTCTCAAATTCATGTTCCCTTTTTATTATTTTTGAAACTTCAAACTCCCATTAAACCATTGCAGAAATATGCTTCTCCCTTATGTTTAGAGGAAATTATATTAAAATGTATTAGGTACAATACATATATAAGATATTTATGGAAATACTCTGAAAGCCTTTTTTGCAGAAAGGGTAAGGCCTTAATAATTGAAATTAGTTTAATAAGGAAAAAAGAGCTAGAGAAATAATGTTTTTTAAGAATACTCATAAAATATGGAGATAGGTTCCTTTCATCTCAAATATTTAATTTTTATGCCAATTAAGTGTAGTTTTTTAAGATTACAAAGACACACAGAAATCATTAGTTGTCAGACCGGTACTTCATTATTATGACAATTCACAGCTCAGGCAACTGTGGTTGAAGTGACAAAGGACAATAAAGAACTTATAAAAGGACTTTAATAGCTTTCATCAAACTGCAATATCAGATTGTCATGGGACCTTCTTGGTTTGTGTTTCACACCATCTTAACAAAGATTTAACATCTTGTCCAGAACTTCAGGGAGTGCCTTATCTTCTTTTATTTTTTTATTTCCAGTTGGAAAAGAGTTATAAATTCTATAGATATCAAGTTAAGTCATTAGAGCTTATGTTGCAAGCTATTCACCAAGGTTTTTCTTTCTCTCTTGCCACACAATTCAACTGTCTTTCCCCGTCTTGCTTATAGTCACTTGGGCCTTTGTGACTGAATGCTAGCTCACAAAATGGCCATATTTCCTTTAACATCAACTCCTAACTATACCTTCTATACACTTCTTATTGGAGTCAATTGGAAGGAATATCACTGATGACTTTGGAAGCCACTTGTCGCAGTAGATACAAGTTAGAGAATTCTCCTTAGATCACAGTTACTCCACTTGGAAAAACTGCATTGTATTTTTTTTCTGATCTTAGCAAAACAGACATTTTACTAGATTGAACAACTGTGATTTTGTAGTTTCATTATGCATCTACGAACATTACTTTAGCCGACCCATAAAGTTTAGAATACTGGTCCTTTCACAGTGAGTATGAGTGAGTTAGTCCGGGTAGACTAGAGGAACAAATTTCAGAGACACGCATATAGGTATAAGGAAAGGGTTTACATACAAAAGAAATGTGACACTAAGAAGGTATCCCAATCCAGTCTAGTGCAAAGTTATAAGTCCAATATTAACCCATATGCCTGAAGTCAGTCTATAAAGTCTGCTTCCAACTCAGGAAGTCACAGGTCAGTGGGTGCAGAATTCTGGCCCTGGCAGGGGTCTCCCCATGGCTCCTCGCTTCCAGGGTTCATGTCCATCAACAGCATGCCACTCCAGCTTCAGAGATCTGTCTTCATCAGGGCAAAGCCGAGTGGTCTCTCCGCTGGCTCCTCCAGCTTCTCGGAGGCTGCATCTTGTGTTGCCTGTGGTAAATCATCTCTGAAACTAATTCCCAACAACTGGGGAAGATAGCTTCTCATCTTCACGAGGGAAATACTGCGAGATTTCCCAGGAGTCTCAGGTGAAAGCCATGCCCACACAGAGGCCTCATCAGCTACTCAATGGCTTTCTCCTGATTAACAGGCCAGACTCCACCCCTCTATTTCAATTATAAAATTAACAAAAGCACATGACTGCCACAGTGAGTATGACTGGGCAATGTGGAAAAGAGAGAAGTAGAGTGTGAGAAACCCAAAAGTGAACAAAAGAAAACAATATTGAGGGAAAGGAAATAAAATAAAAGCAAGAGGGGTAGAGTAGACATACAATAAATATTTCACAACTAAAAAGAAAAAGGCAAAGCAAACTAAAATCAAGGGGACAAGTAAAATTAAATGCAGTAAACATAGCTAGTGAGGGGAGAGGAAAAGAGAACAGTAAAGAAAACAACCAAAGAAAATGAAAAAGGTAGGATAAAAAGAAAATAGAAAGAGAAAATAGATTATTAAAGGGGTGGGGCTACACAAAGATGAAAGAGAAGATGAAGGGAAGGTGAATAGAAAAGAACAGAACAGAAAAAAAAATATTAAAGGAGAAAATGAGTGTGTCTGTCCAGGTAGACCAGAGAAACAAATCCATAGACACACAAATGTCTATAAGGGAGACATTAATATACAAGAGTAATTGAACATTGAGAAAACATCCCAGCCCAGTCCAGTCCAAGGTTATAAATCTGAGCTTAGCCCATATGTCTGATAACAATCTATAAGTCCTCTTCAGGCTCAAAAGCACATGCAATGACACCCGTATAATCATAGGCCAATGGATGCAGTCTTGTGTATCCAGTGATGTAGAAGCAACTTAGTGCTGTCAGGGGCTTCTCTGTGGCTTCTCAAGCATCTCAGCACTAGTCTTTTCATGGTTTTTCCAGCTTCAGAGGTCTGGCTCCATCAAAGTAAACCCATATGTCTTCTGCTCAGGGCTATGTCAAAGAGAGTCAGCCTCGTGTCTTCTCAGTAGAGTATCTCCAAGGGACTGGGTTGTAAGTTCTCTCACCTCCAAAGGGAAAATATGGCCAGATTTCCCAGAATTCTCAGGAGAAAGCTATGCCCACACAGAAGTCTCATTGGGTATCTCCAGATTGACAGGCTAGACTCTACTCCTGTACTCTTCATCCTCAAATTGACACCAGATTAGTGACTGCCACAATGAGTAAAGGCAGGACCCAGAAAGGACACAATTGGCAGGCAGACAGCACACCTGTTATTGGTAAGTGCTCATTTCCAGTCCGTGAGCTCATGGGATGGGAGTAAAGGTGGTTGTTGGGGGTCAGGGTCAGGGCACTTGTTCCCTAAGTAACTCATGCTGACTCACAGCGGGGCTGAGGACAGGGTGCTTTATTTTTGTTTTTATTTCTGAAAGGAACTCTTTGGGGCCTTGGGGCAGCCGGTAATGGAAGGAGGTCTTTCCCACTTAAGGATGGACAGAAACAACTCCTTCTTGCAGTGCCTAGATCATCACTGATGGTACTGTCTGGTGAAATCTAGTTCACGCACTTGTGAGGTGAGCAGATAAGATGTTGATGACCTGGTGCCAGATGCAGGAGATTGAAGGGCCAACTGCAGGAAGATTGAAGGCTGTTGAAGGGTTAGGGGAGTGTCATTAACCCCCACATGGGTGACAGTGGAGCCTGTGAAGAGGAAGGGGAAGAAGCATCAAGGCAGGGATCCCAGCTTTCTGGTTTTCATCTCCCTATGTAGATGCTTCATCACTGTCCCAAAGGAATACTGCCTGTAAATGAGCCAAATGGCCGTGCTGGTCAGGGCAGCTATTTCCTCTCTCATTTCTTTTGTTCAGCTTCCATCCTCATTGGTACAGAATTGTTAATCCAATTCTATAGTATCTCCTCTAAAGCTCACAGTTTTAGTATTATCTTCTGTTTTCTTTCATCTCTTCTTTGTGATAGAGGTATGGGCAGCCTAAATGAATGAATGATCATAGCGTTCTCCATCAAATGGTGTCCAGTACAGATACTGATCTCCAACACAATCATTGGAAAAAGATGAATGAGTACCACTCATGAATTCTTGCCTCACTGGAAGCCTCAGATGGGGTTCTGTTTTGAACATAGGTATCAATGTGAGGTCTCTTTCCTCTGCCTGCTCTGAGGCAAGGAGGATATAACCTCACACCAACTCAAAGCAGAGTACCACAGGGAAATGTCAGATATACTCTCACCCTCCATCCCTCTTTCCCCCTCTTCCAATATGAATGGCTCCTCCCACAGCACCCAACCTTTTGTGCTAGCACTGATAATCCATTGCAGTAGTTACATAGAAGGCACCAATGATAGTCTCCGTTATGCAGATCCATTAAGAAAGTGAATAAATGCAAATCATAATCTGAAAAGCTTAAAGGTTTTAGCCTGCCATAGTACCTCTTCTCAGTACATTTATTATGTGGCCCCTTCACCTTTACTGCCTCATCGTGTTGGCACTGCTTCTAGATCTTCCTCATGCTCCCAGTCCTGTGGGCCCCGAGTCTCTGCTATCTCCACCACTCCAAGCAGGCCTCTCACACATACATTCCATTGGTGCCTCTTTTTTTTCCTTGATTGTCTTAGGTAGGATCCACTCTCCTTCTGCTTCTAAAATGTCTTTCTTACACTCAGAGCCATGGCAAAATGGAGCAATCCCACCTATTAGTGTCACAAAGTCCATTTTATAATCCCCATCCATTCATTTGGTGGGAATTGCAAGGTCATGGGTTGAAGAGCCACACCAAGTCAAATTTTCCATATCAGTGTCAGTGTTATTTGCTTGTTGCTTTTTTCTTGAAACTAGTCCAAGTGCCACAAGGGCACTACAGTCCTTTCCAATTTTACTTTGACTCCTTCTGTAAGCAGGAGGCCAACAATTCAGTGTGATGAGGAAGGGAAGCAAAGGGCTATCAAGGCTGCGGCCTTTCTCTCTCTTGCCCCATTTAGTTGTGGAGGACAAGATACACCAAGAAATGAGACACACACCATGCACATGCTGCCAGTCAGATTAGCAATAGTATCTCAGGCACCCCCAAAACACCCATGCAGGTCACCCTTTCTTATTCTTTTGTTGTTCTTCTTCTTCCTTTTATTTCATCCGCCCTGTCCTCTTCCCTTCCTTCCCTGACTCTAGCTACCCCTGGCCCTACATCCCAGGCCCTGACATAGCCTAAAAGCTCTGCCTGTTCAGGGAAAACCATTTCCCCAGATTTTTTATCTTTATTGTATGGTGTCAGTAAGTATTGATCCTTAAGAGATTAACTCATTTTACTAAGCCTAAGGTTTCCAAACCTGTCCTTGTAATGAAGTGTCTGACAGTATCATCATGGTTTGTCCAGAGATGCATACTTTGTTAAGTTGAGTTCTTGAAAAAAGCAAATAGAACAACACTTGAGTGTGCTTTTATATAGAAAGAAATGACTATTAAGAAATGGCATGTAGTTGTAGAAGTAGTTACGTTTAGTCTAGTTTAAGTCACCCATCTCCTGTTCTGTTTAGTTGTGGAAGCTCATGAAAAGCAGGGTGAAGGAGTGGGGTGGGGTGATGAACTCAGGGGTGGTAGGGGACACAGGTTGTTGCATGTATAACTAAATGAGCCCAAGGTCAGCCAGAAGAACCCACCATCAGTAGTATGAGTGTGGTTTCTGGGGTCAGCAGGCAACACAACGGGATATCAATGCATCAGATGTGGGATCCAGCTCCTGCAGAAGGGGGAGAACCCAAGAGAAACGAGCTCTGCTCAGTCTGTCATACAAAAGACCACACTCTCCAAGAGATGTCTTCAGGCTGCACCCTGAGTGGTAGGATGGAGCTCCACCCTTCCCCTTAACCAAAAGTGTTTTGTCTGCTTGTCCCGTAAGCATCACACTACTATTATATTATGTGCATGTACTGCAGACTATTTATCCTTATCTATTTCTCCAAAGACACGGTTTTTGATTGGTTCCATATTTTTACTAATCTGTGAAAATCATAGTTAAGCATATATCTGTTGGTATCTTGTATTTCTTTTGTATTTCTTTTGGGTATATACTGCATAGAGGGATTGCAAGGTCTTGTGGTATTTCTACTTGAATTTGTTTAAGAAAGTGCTACACAAGTGCTGCAGTTTGACCAACAATGTGTCAGTGTTCCAATCTCTACACATCCTCTCCAGTTTTTGATATCTGGTGTTTTGCTTAGTATGAATTTTGTTATCAGTAACAGCAGTGTGAGGTGGTATCTCATTTTTAAAATGTGTATTTCTTTTTTAACTAATGTCCACAAACACTTCTTCCTATGATTGCTGATCTCAAGCTACACTATATAATTTAATTTTACCACCATATGCATATCTCGTTGAATAGATTGCATGTATTTGATGTATATATTCCTACATATCCACATTATATATATATATGATCTCTATTAGTATACTTGTGTTTTTAAAGAAAGGGCAATATAACCTTGGATGTTAACTGGTAAAATAAATCAATATATAAAAACAAAATTATTTACAGAGTTCAACATTGAAAGTCAACTATTAAAATTATTATGAATTAGATGAAGGAATACAGACTAGTATAATCATGTTTTCATTAGGGAATTCAAACACATTTTTCAATTCATCCAATGCAATCACCTCAATGTACCATTATTTCCCCCATAGGTGTCTCCGTCTGAACTTTGCCCTTAGGTAAAGCTGAATTTTCATCTTAATTGGTGTATTATTCTAGCACTGGTCATCAATTTGTTTCCAGATATGAAAGGTGGCAAAAGGCCAAAGCCTTGGGGATCCTACCAATATCTATGAATCCATAAAGCCCTGCATCAATTTCACTTTTAGTTCTTTTCCATGTATTCTTCCACTCTATGATTTTCCAGTGTGACCCTTTTCAGAGGAGCCAGTAGTGGTAGCTTGGCATCATGTAGTCTTCTGGTTTCAAGGTTGCGATGACTAATGTTCATGTGGTCCATTTGTATTTTGAACTAATTGGTTTTATGTGAGTGTCCATTTTCACCACTCTTCTTTCTGCAAAATAACAGGCGGAGAGTAGCATCTTGCATGGCTGTTGACAGTTTTTAAGAATCCGGTCACTAACTCATCCAAGTAAGCTGTCAAATGCTTTTTTTGTGTGTCTAAATTAGGCCAACAGATCCTGGTGTCCCCAGAGCCTACAGATAGGATTCTCCCAGGATAGGGATACATTTTCTAAGGGTGCTTGGTTATGTTTAAGAAGTTCTCATAACTTTGTCACCTGTTTGCTCTACCACATTCATAGGTGTATTTTCAGCCAAGATTAATACATAGATGGAAATACCCCTTGTCAAATCTGTACATATGCTTCAGATATACTTCCATTCTCCCTACTTTACCCATTCTATCGGTATATCTGTCCAAGCATCTACTGAAAGACCACCACTATCTAAGGATTGTGGATGTAAGAGTATCTACCTCTGTTGCCGTTAGCCTGAACATTTCTCCAATGTGTTTGCTTGCCTTTATTACTTCTTCCTAACCTCCTTTTTAATACTGAAGTCTACCCCTTCACACAAGTTCACTCTTCTCTGCCCTCTAGCTGTGACTTTTCCCTTCACCCCTACCTTTGTCCTCCCACTCTTTAAAGTGAATATATTTACTTGACTTTTTATAATAGTTGTCTCATACAATATGTCTCCTTTAGTGCTGTGACTATTTTCACTCAGCATATTTCTTCCAGGTTTATATATATATATATATATATATATATATATATATATTATGCATTATTTCATAGATTAATCTTTTTCTTTAACATTGCAAAATATTCCATTTTGTGTATGAATCTAAATTTATTTTTCTATTCTTAAACGGAGAAGCATTATATTTCATCTTCTCTTCCTTCTCTCCCCTCCTTTTCTCCTCCTTCTTCACTACTGGGGATGGTGCTATGATATATCTGAGTGTGCATATCCTGTCATAGCTCTTATATCTGTATAATATACATATTAGAAGGGTGGTTAAATATTATGGTATTGCCATTCCTATTCCCAAATTGTGGAAGAAGTGACATACTCTTTTCATAGTGGGTCCCCCTTTGCATGGTAGTGCTAGTGCTAGGAACTTTCCAGTCTCTCCACAACCTTGTCAACATGTATTGCTTTCTGGTTTACTATTTTGGGGGTGAGGTGAGACCTCATCGTAGTTTTGATGTGCATGCCTTGAATACCTAATAATCATGATCATTTCTTTATATGTTTGTTGGAGAAGTCAAATATTTCAACTGACTGCCACATAGACTATTAGCACCTAAATAATTTTTGAATCTTCTAATTTTATTTTACACATCTTGATAAATAAGGAATCGGGCCAAATGTAAACCTGAAATATGGAAATCTCAAATTAGATATTCACTTTTATATTCAGATATATAGCCACTTTTAGCAAAGCATTTAAGACAAAATTCCAAGAGCCAGACTTGTAATGAGATATGTATCAATAGATCTTATTAATACTTAAATTTACCTAACACCCATTTTTAAAATTTCTTTGGGTCTCAAAGACAAAATAATTTCTGATACTATTATCTATATTGTAAAATATACAGTCTGAAAAATGCTGGGTACATAAATTTATGCCAGAGAACAATACCCAAACAACCCCAAACTCACTGTCATTAGTCAATGCTCACTTACTGTGACTCCCTGTGGGTTTCCAAGACTGGAACAGTTTAAAGCAGAAGAAAGCCCAATCTTTCTCCTCTGCAGCTGATGGAGGTTAAGAACTCCCCACCATGCAGCTCTCAGGTTGACCCACAGCTACTATAGCACAGAAGATCACACACAGAAAGCCATGGCGGCAGAGGTAGGATGAGAACGATTATATTTAAAAATGAAAGTAAGACCTTTTTCAAAAAAAAATTGGAAAATTGTAAAAGGCTCCAAGAAAGCCGGAAAAATGCAGATTTCCAATTTGTTACATAAAGACAGGAGGGAATTTAAGTTGTTCTAACTATATACAGAATAAAAATTATTTTACTTTCTAAATGAGGAGACAGTAGGATATACATATATATATATATATATATATATTACATGTCATATCAAAAGTAAAAATTGAAAAACTAAGTCTTCACATAATTAAGAAAGGCCATCCCTGACACCCTTATTCCTGGAGAAAAGAACTATACATAGTTATCCATATTAATGCTGAGTACATCTCTCTCATCTCTCATCTGTTTGCTTTGGATCAATATGAAAATTGAGAAGCAAGTTAACTTATCTCTGGAATCCCTTCTAGTTCTATAATCTTCCAGGGAAAAATAACTTAAATCTCTTTATGGAATCTATTTATACCAAATCAACAATTTAATAGCAACCAAATATACCACCGTTAATTGCTACTTTTATTGTTAATATTAGAATTATTTTGTGGTAGCTAACATAATCTTTGACAATATTTTTATTAGTTTTTCCTTTTGTTCTTGCTAAGATTATGAAGTAAAATGAGATCATGCAAAATGCACAGTGCATTTAAATCATAATATTCACTATACTAGAACTCATTAAAATGGAATGAAATATTTCAGCTGGCCATCTAATTTTTGTGAAAAATTATTTGAAGTAGTTTTCCAGATTTTTAAAATATATTTTATGAATTTATAATATCTTAAATGTAATCTAATGTAAACTGTACTATGGACTATGCAGATAGAGTTCTTCACTCTGAGGTTGTTTTCTTTTTAGTCATACATGTTAAAATATTTCAATTTCTAATTCCAAATGACCTTGTTCTGACTTGATTGACTTCAAACAGTCAACAGTCAACAGAAACAGACTACACAGTTGTGGGAACTAATTGATTTGAGGAATTTTCATTTCAATAATGACCTTGAAGCCTTTGCAGCCCAGAATGCCCTCAGATCATGTCATGAGCGCCGTAGTAAAGATCTATCGTCAAATCAATTACTAAAAGCAATGGAACATCTGATCCTTCCCTTGAAATTAACTAGTGAAAGTAGGTCAGCACACCTTCAAATGACACAATGACTTATTATGTTCTCAATGACCCAGGAAGGAAAGCGCTAGTGATTGATGGGAGGTGATATTTAAATGAGAATTGAACCTTTCTAGGATTAAACAAGTCGCAATGATCATGAACACTACCATGAACTTAAATCTCTTCAAATATTTGTTTCCATTATATACAGGGAAGTGTTTCTCATTGTTCTCTGGGAGGCATCTCTACATTCAGATGAATAGCTTTAATATTTGAAAGCAAAAATATCATTTATGGCAGATTTATCAATTTCATTTACATTATTACATACTGAAAATAGACAAAACTTTCCACCACATATTAAATGGCAGCATTGTTCTCCACTGTGGCAATTTAATCAAGTACATTAAGAAGACTGTGGTCAATTTTTCATTTATCAATGTGAAAGTATTATCTGGGTATTCTCTCCACTTTCTAATTTTAAAAAATAAAACAAACAAGAATTTTTTTTATTTGACTGATGTTTTCAATAGTGGCTTTCTTGGTACATGAGCTCATGTTTCCTTTTCTTTTAATTTAATTAGATAATCTAGCACATAGTCACATTCATCATAGTGGCTTTATATATACATATATACACACAAATAATAAACTGTAGCACTCCCATTGTACTATACATTTAATATAAGGGATTATATATTTTTTTTAAATTTTGGTTCAAATCCCAACTTAGGCTTTATTTTGTTGGAATTTAAACAGACATGGGATATTTTTGTCTACATAAATGCACATTTTTATAACAATGGTGTGGTGATTAAACACTTGAGCTCAGTTGTTCAAACATTGGTTCCATCAATTTTTTATTATATGGTATAGGCTATTTTCCCCATGTCTCAGTTTTATTGAATGTAGATTTGAACTAATGTTAACTGCTGCTTCACTGATTTGTATGAACATGGTCTTAGAAAAAGTGTATAAATACTTAAGTAGTCTGGGATTTATTAAATAATGTTAACTATGATTATGGTAAAAATAATAGATACTGATATACTTCTGATTAAAACTAGAATTTTAGTATTTAAATACTTCAGAGTAATGGTGCATAATTTTATTTAATAATTCGTGAAATTTATTTTTATTTTCAAATTTCAAGGAAATAACTTATAGACCTTTCTCCCTGCATGAATTTTTATATATGACTTCATGTGGTATTATGACTGTGATTACAATAAAGAGTGACAATGAATAAATATGGTCAATTTGGTCTGCCTTGATAATATAAACTCCTGAATTATGTTTTAATGAAATAATTTATGCTTAAAATGCTTTTCTAAGCTAACAAATTTCAATTTTCTAGGCCCACCAAGATAAATAATTCTCTAATTTATTAATACAGATTTGACATCAAACTCCATAGATTAGAAATAAATATCACCTACAGCAGTTTATCACACACAGCATAAAGTTTTTCATGTCTGATTTCTGAGTCATCTTAGATTTTTAGCAGTAATGTCAGAGCATTCTTGTGGTAGAAGCAGTGGCTAAGATGAGAAGGGACCATCTCTCCAGCATCTTTCTCTTCCAACCTTAAAGAAGACCCAGGATACTAAAGAAGTCTCAGTTGACTCTCACTTTGTTTTCCGTCTAGTTTCTGCCTGTGAGAGCTGCACTGAGATACTGAAGGGTGCCATAAAGGACCCCGAGAAGTGTTCTTGTCTCCAGAGTTCTTAAAGAAAAACATAGCCCTTAACATAAGAGTCCCGCTCAGTCTGAGGTCAAAGAGCAGAAAGCAGCTCTTTAAACTCTCATGAGAAGCAGCAGAAGAAAGTGTAAGTTGTAGAATAGATTCTTTCACAAAAACATGAATTAATCATGGCCACTTGTGATGAAGCATTAAGCTCTAATTCTATGTCTGTAATAGTGGTAATTATTATGAAATATGCAGACAAGGAAGAATATGAACATGCTCAAAATGATTTTTTGATTAGTTGTTTGATCTTTATCAATCTGTTAGGGAAATGTGTGCATCACCACATACAACCTGCAAATAATAACTTATTTGAACAGTATTCAAAGGTAATAGTAAGAGAATTATAGGTAATGAATAAGTAATTACTAGGAGAACTTAAAGGTGCTTGAGAAGTGCAAAGACTTCACTTCTCTGGTTAAACCAACTGGTTGAATGGAAAAAAAAAACAGGATTAAATGGAAAAATGAATGGAAAAAAACAAATGAAATGAATGGAAAAAAAACCCAAAACAATGGCAAAGCCCTAATGGGGGTCCTAGGAATGATGCAAGTCCTTTAAAGCATTGTTGTTGAAATTCAGAAAAGTACTTTAGGCAATACGAGACAAAAGTACTTCCTACATATACAGAAAACATTAAAAGTGGAATGTGTAAAACTTTGATCCAAGGCAATATACTGAAAGTGAGAAGATATATTCCTCTCAATGAATGGCCAGTAGAACAAATTTCATGAGTGCCCGCGTCATGTGGGACTGCCCGTAGGTAATTAAAATATACGTAGGCCACAGAAATATAAAGGACTCAAAAGCTCAGTGCAAATTTAGAACTGGTGTGGAGAGAGAAATCGTATATATTTTCTCTGCTTAAACATGCTAGAATATGTGCAAGACACAGAGTAGATTAGCAAACCATTATAGATCAAAAAAGAATATCAGAGACAAAATAGCATGTGTGAAATCCAGGTTAGCTTAATTGATTTATCCATTTAATGCAGTCCATTCTATTGGGTATTTGCAGCTATTATCAAGAATTTGATCTTTTTTATAGAGTATAAATTAAGAAAAACTACTGGGTGGATTCATTTAGTACACTGACTGGTTTGAATAGTGTAAACAGCACATTCCAAAGTCTTGGTGTGCTGCTTCCAGAGTAAAGGTGATTATCCAAACATGTATAATTGTCACTGAAAAAAAAGTAGGGGAGAAGAAATCACCCAATACCCATGTCAAGAAAGCCAAGGTAATAACAAGGCAAATCCAAGACATGGATAAATTATACTCCTATTCCTAACTAACAAATTTAACAACTTAAAACATTTACTTCGATTTTGTAGGCCATGAGTCTAGGAACAGTCTAGCTAGATTCCTGTTTTGTGTCTAATGAGGCTGAAACCAAGGGGTGACCCAAGCTCTCCCCATCCATCCCCCACTTAACTTTTCAGTTCTTGTTTGATATTTAGGACCTCCTTCCAAGTTAACTGGTTGTTGATCTAAAGACTGTTAGGGACTAGCTAGACTCTTCTAGAGAGTCAGGTCCACTAAGGAGTAGATTATCTTTGATGAATTAAAGGGCAACTGAGAATCTTAATTAAATCTGTGAGATTCCTTTGTCTTTGCCAGCTCACATAATCTAAGCATAGACATTAAATGTTACCATAATCACCCCCATACTCAAGGAAAAAGATTATCGTGTGTCCATAACTATGGGGTAGAATATTGAGGTCTTAGAATTGTGTCTACTACTCCACAAGTTTATATACTATTGCTGTACAATGGATTTATAGACAGGTCTGATAAATTCTTTCCACTCTAGAAGTGACAATAAGCTCTATCCATTCTGAAAGTGATCATAAGCCTTCTGATTCATGTGACTACAAGGACTTAATCTACAAATAGTGAAGGGCCACTAGCAGTCAGAACTGATTCAAAGACACCTAACAAAGACGATGATGATGACATTTAGAAAGAGTATCACAAAGCAAGCACTTGAGAATGTTAGCCACTCTTATTTTTCAAACTATTGTGAACTACTGAAATGTCATACTTTATCAAAATAGTTGATTGGTATTTGGTTTATGTAGGAGTAAGACGAGAAAATTATGTATGCTTATTTGGCTTCATAGTCCTACTGTGATTTATATGAATAAGGTATTTGAGATTAGTGCCACACATATTTTAAATGGGATACTATCGCAATAACCACATGGTAATTAGAAATGTGTGTATAGAGAACTGATTAATTTCAGGTAATGATTTTCCAGTACACTAGAGACATGGGGCATATTTGAGTATAATTAGACTTTGAATGCCAAGGTCATGATCAATAAGAGTTAAAAAGACTATTTGCAAAAGCTTTATTTATGGGATTTATTCAGACAATCAGATTTTTCTTTAAAATTAAACCTCATTGTTAAAAAACATATTATTATTTTCTAATATCTTCATTTATTTAACTCCAATTAGTATTTTACAATAAGACTATTCTTGTTCAAGCAAAAGAAAAAAAATTAGTTGTACTTCGACAAGTGTCAATTTAATAAGTAATAAAAATCCTGGCATTCTAAATTTGCTTCAGATGACAATTCAATGGCATCTATTGATTTCATATTATTCGACTGGATATTGTCATCATTATTTCTGGGTGGCATGCTTCAGGCAGGATTTGAATTATGCAGCATCTCACAAAGAGAAAGTTGCTTTCTTTTTCTTTGTGGGAAGTGTTTATGAACACCCTCAAATGATGGAAAAGTCTATACTCTGATAACAAGAGTCCCTCTCTCTTGACATAGCTATATAATATTGCATACACACATGTAATCTTTCTCTGAAATAATGTTTAGCCATTATTTTTTCTGTTTGCTTTCATTCTTTTCTGATCATCTCCTATTGTGCACGTGTCACAAATTCTTATGGCTCTAGTCTGAGTATGCCATAAGAAGTTTGGAAGGGCCAAGAAATGTGACAGTCAGAGGGGTTTTCAATTCCATGCTAAAGAATGTGGACATCATCTCTTGGGAAATGGGAAGTCTCAACATCTTTACATGTTACTAAATACCTTGGTTGCGTTTTCTCTTTTCCTCACAGACTATCTGCACTAGTCAATGGAAGTGGTTATACCTGGAGGAGTTATCTACAATCTGACTCCAATTTAGCATGGCCATTACAGCAACCCCAATGCAGACCACCATCATCTTCTACCTGGATTGAATGGTCTCCCAGCTGTTTTTCTACTTCCACCTCTTCTCACCTCCAGTCTATTTGCTACACAGAAGCAAGAAGCATCCCTTGAGCATGTAATCAAATCATGCCGTCTGTATTCTAATATCCTCCAGAGGCTCTATAGTAAAAGATAAAGTCCTTAAAATTGTTTACAAGGCATTTTACAGATCAGACTTTCTTTCTAAAACTTGTCCACTCTTTCTCAAGTATTCTTAAAGGGTTCCTTTTACCCTTGAACATGTGAAGCACATACTCACATCTGAGGGTCATTGTATTGGGTCTTCTCTAGCATGCTTTATTTTCCCAGGCCTGTTAGCTATCACTATCTTAGAATTTCCCTGAGCAGATGATATGAAATAGAATCTTTGATTCAAAGTCTCTCTCTCTTTTCCTTCTTTATCATTATTAAAGGTTTTATCACAATATGACATAATCATTTTTACCTATTTACTGATTTTCTTTTCCCCCACCCAGGATTGCTACCTCTTTGTTAAAGTGACCAGATTTTAAGTGGAACACCATTGATGGGGGGCGGGGGTGTTCTTAATTAGCAACAAAAATTTTCATAGAATGCAAAAATAGTATTGTCATATATTTAGTTTAATTTTAAAATACCATGGGATTTTATTAAATTGTTAAAAAGTGGGATGTCTGTTCACTTTACTCTATGTAAAATACATTTTTATTGTTCCCTAATGTACTTCAGCAGAGAGACTATGACCCTCACACATAGAAAATTGTCAATTTTAATTTACTTCTATTGGACTTTTTACAAATAATCAGTGACATAAATTTTATTACATTCACTGTTATTTTCTGTTCACTGGAATATGATACTTTGTTTCGGATGTTTTCTCAGATTCTGCAGCACTAGTTTTATGGTTGGAATTGTGTATTGGTATGATGATTATTCTACAGTTAACTAGGAGCATAAAGAAAGACTGAGTTAAGGTACAATTTCAATCTAAAAGAATGAAGTGAAAGCAAATTGGGTTATTTGGATTCTTATATTTTTACCTTTTCTTTTCTCTTACAGCAATCCTTTTCATGTGCATTAGGTCTTCCCTTGTTCATTACTTGCTCAATGAAAATCCTTATATTAGGATTGAGGATTAATGGCTTTGAAAAATTTTTCTTGCAAGTCACAAAAAGGCAGAGGGAAGGAAATTGTAGATCTCAACATTCTTAATCTGCAATTAAAAGAGCTAAATTATAGAATGAGAAGTTGCAAACTTGGAAATAAAATGGGCCATCTGAATTTACTGGGAATTTCACTAGCATCTGTCTGAAACTGTAGGTCCTGAATGTTACTTTGTACTCTCTCAGTTCCAACAATGAGGACTTTCTCCTAAATAAAATGAGTTACAAGTTGACTCTAGCAGGAAGCTAAGCATTCTGAACTTTTTTTTTTTTACAAAGGAAGCAAAGCAGTCTGACATTTGCATAGAGTTCATGCTTCATTTTCTCAATATTCTTCTGACGTCTATGCCTGGTACACTGATCTGGAAGTTACATAATCGCCTGACAACTTGAGAAAGGGCAGAGTCTAGTCTGTCGTTCAGGTCATAACCAGTGAAGCTTCTGTGTGGCTATGATCTTCTGTGGATTCTGAGAACTCCTGTCTTCCTCCCTGGAGGCAGAACATACACTCGCCCTGTGAAACATTACTGCTGACAAGTCAACTGGTGCTACACTGATGGAACCAGAGCCCTGGAACAGGTGGAGCCCTGGAGACCCAGGCCGGCTCTGAGACGCTTGAACTGACACTGGATCCACAAGACTTTTCATCTACTGGCCTGTGATCTTCCTAAATTCAGTATCATTAGATGTGTTGTGTGAGTCTGAAGATGAATTTATAGACTGGTTTCAGACATATAGGTCAATACCAGACTTATTGACTTGATCTGGATCAGGCTGGGATGTTTTCTGAATATAAAAGTATTCTTTGATATAATTTTCTTTCTTATACACAGATGAGTGTCTATGAATTTATTTAACTATTCAACCCAAGCTAACACAATTGGAAACCTGACTTTTCTAATTTCATCTTACCATAATGTAGCTATTTTGTCTTCTCTAGAAGCACAGAGGTTCATGTGAACACCCTTATAACCTGTTCCTTTTAATGTACTCTTTTTAGGTTTTACTATAACTCAAAATGAAATAAAATAAAATACTAACAGAAAATACTGCAATGATTCAATTCTGACAAAGGGTACGTCGTGGAACTGCCTCTGAGGCTTGCAAGGCTTAGTCATCTCTGTAGCCATAGAGTTAATTATTTCTCATCATGACAGTGTAGAAAAAAGTGAAACCTCTCTCAAAGCTTCTGAAACTGTATGTATTTACATAAATAGAAAGTTTCATCTCTCTCTCTTATAGAGCAGTCCATGGTTTCAACTGCTGGGCTGGACATTAGTAGCCCAACATATAACACATAGCAGCATGAGAATTTTTTTTATTTCTATAAGTAATAACATGAATAACTGATTGTAATTGTGCTAGTCTGGGTAGTGTAGAGAAACAAACCCAGGAAGACACCCATATGCTTGTAAGAAAGAGGTTCATATAAAAGAGCAATTGAATATTGAGAAAACATCCCAGACCAGTCCAGACCAAGTCCAAAAGTCCGATACTAACTCAAATGTGATATGCCCAATACAAATCTATCAAATCATCTTCAGATTCAAAAAACACATGCAATGACCCTGAATGCAGGAAGATCACAGGCCGGTAAGTGCAAAGTAGAGGGGGTAGAAATATCTCCGCTCTGGCAGGAGTCTTCTTGTGGCTTCTCCAGTTCCCAGGGCTGTATCAGGTTAGGTCCATGTGGTTTCTCCTCAGGGATGTCCCTCAGAAAGTCAGCAGAGAAAGAATGTGTCTCCTGCCTCTAAGAAAGGAAATCAAGACTTCCAGAATTCTCAGGAGAAGGCCATGCCCACACAGAGGCCTCATTGGCTATCACCTGATTGACAGACTGGACTCCACCTCCTCACTCTTAATGTTCTCAAGTACCAAATTGACACCAGATTATGTAACTCCTACAATAATTCTCATCTTTATTTATCTTGTTGACAAGTAGAATTTTGCTCCTCAAACATCATTCCTTAGAAGCTATTTTTTAAAATTAGAGAACTATGTCATTTCACCAAAATCCAAATCACTGCCACCCGATTGATGCCAACTCGTCGTGATCCTATTGGGCACATTAGAACTGACCCTGAGAGGGTCTGAGACTTAACCTAGGAGGGGTACCCCCCAAATGGATTTGTTCAAAGCTATGTATTTATACTTTTTTACAAAGCAACCTTATGATCTTCAAAGTACTCTTCATTTCACTTTTGTCAGATGGGCTATATTTGTCAAATATGCCATTCCATTCTTGGTAACATTTTCCAAATGCAAGTGTTTGTGTGGCTTCATTATTTTTCTTCACCTCTTCTACATGTTCAAATCTTTTCATGTTCCTTTATATTTGCAGAAACAAACATAAGTCCCACAGAGTGAGTTCAGGTGAGGATGATGCATGGGGCAAGAGAGGCATGCTGAAATAGCACACTGAAAAGGTTGCGTGAGCAGGTGCATTGTCCTGGTAGCAAAACCAGTCCCTAACTGCCACAAATCAGGTGTTTTTTGTCACACTGTTATGTAGTCTTTTCAGAACTTCTAAGTAGAAGGGTTGATTAGCAGTCTGGGTGGAAAGAATTCCAGATGCACTGTTCCCCTCATTTCAAAAATATAAATGAATGTTGACTTGATCTTTGATTTCACTTGAGGAACTTTTTTTGTGGGTGATAAGACAATGGTGGCTTCCATTGGCTTGATTGATGCTTGCTTTCTGGGTCATACGACTAGAACCATGTCTAGTCACCAGTAATGACCTAAATGGGGACAGAGAGATTCCAGGAGCACTTCTTTTAAGGAATGCATGTTTCTACTCGATGTTCTTCTTTCTGGTTGGTCAGAATCTAGGGAATTAATTTTGCAATTACCCTTCTTATTGTCAAAACTGAAGTTCAAATTCACTGAGCTGAACTCCAAGACAGTCCAGATAACTTCCCCATCACTCCAACGGTCTGTCATAGGTCTTCAAGCACAAGTCAATGAATTTTTCAACATTTCGTCAATTCAGAAAGTTGACAGATATCCAAAATGAGGTTTGTCATCAATCGACATATCCCTGTTTATGAAAAGAGAAAACCACTCAAACACTTGAATTTTTCCCATAGTGTTGCCCTTGTAAGTGGTGTTCAACATCATCACAGCTTCTGTGGCAATTTTCCGGAGCAGAATATTTACTCCATTTTAACCAATATTTTCATCTGTCATGCTTCTAATCACCATATCCCATCTACAGTGACAGCTAAATACATTATCAGAAATTTGTATTTTAAGATAGCATTAATTTATAAATTTTATTGTATTTATGTATGTATCAACATGGAACTCTATCATGTTTCCTTCTACATTTCATCTTCCCATAATGAGCTTAACTTTAAGCAGTCAAATAGCATACAGCATAGAGTATAAATACTCCTCAAAAGATATTTTCTATGCCTCACCACTAATTGCATGTGATTGTTTATTTTCCAGATAATACAAAAAAATATACCTACATTGCCAATCATCAGAATAAGGCTCCAGTCAGACATCTCATCTATTCTCAGACTTCTGGTTTCTTCACTACTCAAAGGCTCCATGATTTAGCTTCTCCATTATAAATGGGGAAGGTTGAATCATGTTAGATGATTGCGAAGATTTCTTCTTGTCCTAAAATTCCAAGGATTTCCCTCTGCTTCTTGTCTTCAGAAAAGAACTATGGTAGTTAAATAACCATTTGTAAAGTTTGAGGATTAAGAGTGTAGGGAGGGAATCCAGTCTGTCAATCAGATCATAGACCATAGTTTCCCTAAGTGGGCGCCACCGCCCCTCAGTGTGGAATGATCTAAGGGCATTGTAAGAACAGATACCTACATTTTATCCTGGATTCTGGGCTGGAGTACAAAAGATTTTCATTGCTAGGGAGATTATGAGGAATTTTTTTTAGGAGAACAGTAGACCATATAAGTTTGGGGACCTCTGCCATAGACAATGATGCCTCTGTGTGGGTCTGGCCTTCTCCAGAGAATTCTGGGAAATCCTGTATTTCTTCCTTGGAAGTGGGAAACAATCCTCTCTCTCTGCTCGCTCCACTGGAGATGCTCTCTGACAAGACATTATGACACTACACTGGTAGACCCCATGCCCTGGGAGCTTGAGAAGTCACCTGGGTCTACCCTGACTTCTGGTGCTGGAGAAACCATGTTGAGACCCCTGCCAGGGCTGAGATGCATTCAATGTCCCTGGATCTAAAGGTTTTCTACCCACTGGCCTGTGGTTGTCCTGCATTCTACACCATTGCATGTGTTTTGAGAGTCTGAAGAGGATGTTGTATATTGATAGCGGGCATATAGGCTTATACCGGACTTATGGACTTGATCTGAACTAGGCTGGGACATTTTCTCAATATTCAGCTTCTTGTGTATATAAAACTTTCTCTTATACACATATGAATTTTCACAGATTTGTTTCTCCAGTCTACCCAGACTGGCACATTAATATTTCATAAATTTTGTAGTAATATTTCTAATTTTAAAATGACTAGGAAATGACTAGTGTAAGAGAGATATGATAGTGAGAAATATTTTTGTTGTAAGAAGTCTTCGTTTAACCTTTTAAAGCATCAATTTCTCTGTTTGTATAGCAAAGCACAGTAGACTACCACTAAAGGTATCTCCTTTCCCCTTATTCATCAGTACAAACCTAACATCCTCCCCATGTATCCACAGACACTCTAGTGACACCTTCTTTTTCTTAATGCCTAATGTTACATTCTCCTCACCATGATGTCACTGGTCCAGTGATATACTCCTTGATATATAGTTGTATATTCACCCCAGATAATTTTTAATAATTTAGAAGTTAACTAATGCACTTTTTTTAAAAAGAGGATGTTTTGAGATACATATTTTTAAAATTACTAAAACCCCCTCAATCACTTCCATCTACTACATTGACACATAGCTTCCTAGTCATGACTTTAGAATTTTAGAAACGCTTACTGCAAGATTAATGAAATGAGCACTGATCATGAATCCACATGAAACAAAATTCTTGACAACTTCAGTCTTTTCTTAATTTATCTGCGTTATCTATTGCTCAAGTTGTGGAGATTTTATTTTCTGTACATTCAAGTCTCATTTGTAATGAAAACTGTAGTCTTTAATCTTCACCAGTAAATCATCTTAAAGTTCTCTTCAATTCCAGCAAGTAAAGTTATGTTATCTATATATCACAGGTTGTTGGATACTACAAATATCATATATATACGTTGAAAAATAAAAGTATGCATAATTATGTTTTCCAAATGTCTACAAAGCATATCCATTCAGATTCGTCTAATACTTCTGAAGCATCTTTATTTCATTGACTTTTGAGTAATGCATAAGCTGCTGTTCTCTACTTGAAAATATTCATGATAAATTTTGCTTCTATTTACTATTCTTATTAATGTCTTTAAATGAATGTAGTAAAATATATTTTGCATGCAATTTGTACTCAAGGTCTATGGCTAGTAAATTGCCTCTACTTTGATCATTTACATTTTTAATTCGCCTTAGATGTGTTACTCCTTATAACTTGGATTAGATTCTTTTGTGTCCTATCCAATCCAAATCAGAGTAATTTATAAAACAACTGAAATCATAATGCATAATTATTTAGAAAATATTGGACTACTTCAGATTTTATTAGCTCTTAAATTTGAGGTGATGAGCGCTCCAGCTTGTGCTGTAAGATCATTTAAATTATTGAAGCACTTCACATATTTTTAAAACCACTTCAGTAGGGGAAATGATGGTGTTCTGAAAATGGCTGTAAGGGTGTAAAATTATCCAGGAGCATAAGTGCTTCCCTGTGAACGTGATGAAGGTTCTTTGCTTGCCATCACAAAGCAATGGGAAATTACTGAAGTGTTTCAAGTGGTTCATGTTTCTAGTAGAGTTTGTAGTCTTTTCTCTCAGAGTGCTTTACATGTCTGAATGTCTGCATAATTCCACGGTGCTGCATTTACACCTGTAGTCCTGGTTTTCAGTTTAGAAGTCAAGGCAAATGTTGAACTTCTGAGAGAAGGGAAGGCAAAACCAAAAAGATTAAATTGCTGATTGCAAGCACATGAAATGAATTCATGAAGCTATTCAAAAATCACAATGCAGAATTTAGGCTATTAATTAGATACACTATGATGGAATGGAAAGATTCCATGGGAGGTTAAGGATTAGTCGCATATTGTTTTGCCTTTGATAGTATGATCATATGTCTTAGCTGTGTAATGTTGCTATGACAGACACGATACAAGAAGTTGGCTTGTGCAAGCAGCAATTTCTTCTCTCACATATGAGAGGGCTAGAAGTTCTGGGTGAAGTCCTCCTCTCCTTTCAATAGTGTGGGCTGACATTCCTTGGAACTCTTCATGTATCTTGATTTCAGTCCTCCCCTGCACTCTAGGTGGTTTCTGCGCAGGACCCTGGAACATACTTTGCTCCAGCCGTGGAATGCAAATAACTTAACAACTCATTTGCTGCCCTGTTGACTGTTTTATGTACATGAAAAAACGATATGCCAAAAGGTTGCTTATTGTTTAATATAGTTAAAGTTTGATTCATATCAATGAATGAGGTAGACAAAAATAAAATATGTTGAGTGTTAAAATAGCAAAGAAAAGATATTAAATAACATATGGCAAAAATCAATAGAATGGTACTTAAGCTATTTCTCTAATATTTTTCATTGGCATCTTCACTTGCAGTATTCTTCAATTTTATCTGAACATCATCGGCTGTGTGATTAACCTCTAACCATCTTTTCACAGGAGGGATGGAATACTATTCCTTTAGATGGAGGCCAAATCAATAATAGTCATTGTGTTTGATACATTAGAACAAAGTGATTCAACTTCTCTTCTTTGAACCATATCCTTATTTTTGAAACATCCCATTCAACTTCTGCTGAACTTACAGAACTGACAATACCTTAAGCTTTTTGAATACTTTCAGGAATTACATAATGGACTCATAATATCTTGTGGGAATTTGGGCTTAATACAAAGCTGAAACAAATGACAGCATGTAGCCCTATAGTTTGGTTCTTTTACTTTTATATGTTTGTTTACTAAAATAACAAATGCAAGGAGCAAAAATATATTTTGTCAAAAGTATGAATTTTATGAAGTGGATATATAAATATATCAAGCATAGTTTTGTTTAATTTTCTATACCTGTAGACTGAATGAACATATTACTACAGATGTTTAAAATACTGTGTTGTGAAGATGAATGTCAAAAAAGGAGAAGAAATGTAAATTTGTAAATTTTAGACTGGACAGCTGCTCAGCTTCCCATCTTATATAAAAATTTGGTTATAAGTGCTATCTTGACATTGGTTCAAGACTCAACAAAACATTAGATAAGGACCCTTCCAAAAAGGCCCAAACCAGCTGAAAGCCATCACTGATCTGCCCACAGCTCCTCTTTCTTAGTGGGACTGTCTTATTCTGTGCTCATTAATTTAATGTAATCCCCTTTATATATCGCAAAAAGAGATAGACTCAAGAAACAACTTAATCCTGCCTTCGGTTTCATTAGGAAATATCTCTAACTCTGCTTCATTAAAATCATAAAAGTGAAGATTTGCAACACATAGAATAATTTCATCAAATCAAAAAAGGGAGGATCACAACTTAATTTAGATAAATATGGTGCAGCCAAGTTGACACGTTTGGTGGAAACAATTAAATCCACTTAACTAGCTAAGTAATTCCATCAACTTGCTCATGGCTGTCAAGTTCATTCTAAATCTGTGACTTTATTTAGGGTTTATGAGTACATTTTTAAAGGAACAGAGAGCTCTATCTTTCTCCTGAGGAGCAATTGGCTAGTGGCCCACCTCATAACCCATTATGACTTCAGGAATCCTGGTCATAAAAATTATCTTTGAAATCAACACAAATATTTGACTTCTATGTTAAGTGAGAGCAAATATAAAAATGATAGTGTTTGTTCTGTTAAGCTGCCAAAATAATTTCCTGAATCCTGCTCTACATTTAAAAGTCACAGTGCAGAATTTTGACTAATATTCAGAAAAATAAAGCTTGGAGGGAAACAATTTTGGAGTAGGTGGAAGGTAGATAATACTGTTTGGGTTCTGTTTTGCATTGATTAATATGAATTTCACTTATTGTATCTTAGTTACAATAAAATTATGTATAGATCACTAGAAAATCTATAAAATAGGATATTGAAATGCAGACATTTGGATGCATGATTTGGAATTCTAAAGCCATGATAATTCTCTTCTGAAATACACTCTATCAATACAATTCCAGAATTATTAATGTAAAATCTTAGAAAAAATTCGTTCTTTTGTTAAACATTAGCCAGCATTCAAAATGCCTTACTTTCAGATCACCTATCTCATCCTGAAATTATTTGATATGCTCCTATTTATTTAATATTCACTAATTAAGCATCATGTATGTGCCAGATCTAGATCAGTGGTTCTCAACCTTCCTAATGCTGAGACCCTTTAATACAGTTCCTCATGTTGCCGTGACCCCCAAACTATAAAATTACTTTTGTTTCTACTTCTTAACGATAAGAAGTATCGTTAACTACTTACCTAATGCTATTAATCAGTGACCTCTGTGAAAGAGTTGTTCAACCCCAGAGGGGTCACGACTCAGAAGTTGAGAATCACTGCTCTTTGTGGAGGACTCCCCACATCATGAAATACAGGTATGACACGTATCCTCATGCACCTTCAAGATAGGAGAAAAATCTAGAAATCTTATAACTCAACTATTTTATAAATAAGAGCAAATAAGGTACATAATGTCACACACACACACACACACATGGGCTTAATACATATATCAAATTATTCCATAGTTCTGCCCAGCAGAATCATACTTTTGCAACCTCAGTTTCCAAACATTCTTTTTCCTTGACATCATCACATCTTCATACTTCCACTGCCTCTGTTTCCCCTCCCCTCAATTTTTTTAGACTCAAGATCAGAAACATAATAAAGAAAATTAAATTTAGTTATTGATATGCATAATATAACAATATCTTAAGACATAAATTTTCATCAGAAATACACTTGCAATGTTATAGCTTATTTGAAACACTAATTATTTTTTTCCCTAGTGACTCTCAGTTCCAAGTTCACTAATCATTTAGGATAAACATGTGAAACTTAAACAGGGAGGTAATAACATGGCATAATTATTCATTTGAGAAAAAGAGTATGACTTTAGATAAAAGATAAAGTATAAAAGTGCACCTCAAGAAGGTGAGTTAAGAAATAGACAGAAGCAAACATCATTAGAACCATGGTATATATACACACTTTATATTAAGGATTATCTTAATTCTTTAAAACAAATTCAGAGAAAAAGACTAGGAGAAAAATTATTTTTGGCATTTATGGAATTTTAAAGGGCTGTAAACATTTATAATTGAAACATAAAAATGGTATAACTGAATGCCGTCTTTAAAATATATTCAACATTAGAAAGAGCCCTATAGCAACCTAAGGAAATATTGATTTGTGTTGACACAAAGCCATTAATTAAAGTTTCCTTTTCGTATGGATGATAAACTAGCTTCAATACTACCTAATAGCATTAAGATCTAGCTTAGTACCTAATCTCAAATAGAATCTCAGGGGATCTTCGTCAACAGTCTTGCTGTAACTGAAATATTCTATAGCTACTTGCTCCGTAGATGGATCAGCATGAATGATGTAGGTAGATTGACAGATGGCTTTATAGATCAACAGAAATGAATAAAAAAAGAGCTGTAAGAGCCCCCAATAAAATTATTGGAAAAAACGGTACAGAAAAAGCTGGTACATAAATTTAAAGTAATTTGTATTGACAAAAATGAATAAAAATCTGGTATATTAATTTAAAGTAATGTGTCCTCTATTTCATTTTTAGGTAAGATAAATGCTTCAGGAACTTGATTCATTTAACACATAAACTTTATATAAATATATATGTAAGCTATAAGTATATATGTGTGTGTGCATTTTAAGAACAGTTTAATTTTGAGTGTTATACCCAGAGATAAGAATAAATATTACTTTTTATTTTTAGAAGTTCGTGGTGGTAGGAGTATATGTGAAGATGCACTTAGACTATATGAAGGTATATATTTAAAAATGGTTGATAAAACTCAAAACTCAGGCTGAGCCCTGGTGGTGTAGTGGTTGAGGGGCATAGCAGGGCTGCGGCCCATTGGCTTGGCGGTTCAAATCCAGCAGTAGCTCTTCAGGAGCAAGGTTGGGTAGCTCCCACAACCACCAGAGGGCAGTGATGCCCCCCCCCAAATCAACAACAACAACAAAACACTCAAAACACAGTTACTGAGTGGGTTCCTTCTCAAAGTCACCATATAGAACAGAGTACTGTCCCTATGGATTCCTGAGACTAATCTTTACCAAAGTATCTTTCTGTGTCTGAACTGATGGTGATTTTCAACTGCAAAACTTCCATTAACACTCAATACATAAATATGAAAACCCCATCATCAGACTGAGCCCTGGTGGCATAGTGTTTGAGTGTGGGACTGCGGCCCACTGGCTTGGTAGTTCAAATCCAGCAGCAGCTCTCCAGAAGCAAGTCTGGGTCTCCCACTCCCACCAGAAGGCAGTGATTCCAGAAAGAAAAAAAAATCATCACAAGTCCATTCTGATTCAAAGTGATCCTACAGACATAGCCACACTGCCCAATAAGACTTGAAAGATGAAATCTTTATGGAAGCAAATTCTTACACATTTCTCCCAAGGAAATATTGGTAGGTTCCGGCCACCTACCACTGGGTAAGGGCCATGCTTTTAACTATGACTTCACCAGTAAAAATGTATGTGTGTGTGTGTGTGTATGTGTATAGAGCTTGGTTAGATATACAGAATGTATGTGTGTATATACATACATACATACATACACACATACACATTTTATCTGGCACTTGCTATTGTCCATCAGTTTGGCATACTTAGTAGCTTGTGTGTCAGTGTGATGCTGAAATCTATGCCACTAAGTACTGAAGTACCTGCAGCAGTGGAGGTTACAGACTAAGGGCAGAAAGAGGAAGAAGGAGGATGGTGCCTAGTTCTGAGGGATTAGACAATAAAAAAATTATTAATAGTGACAGGATTTTGTCAGATATAGCTTCAGAGGATGAGTCTCTCAGGTTGGAAGTCACTAAAAACTTTCTCAAAGTAGAGATGAGACTAGGGATGTGAGTGAAGTAAAATGTTCAGGGCTTTCATTTGCTGAGGAGGTCGGACTGAAAACAAAAAGAAGCAGCTGCAAGCATTGATTAATAATGGGAATGTGTAACATACAAACCATGAATCTAGTAAAGAGGTGGTATCACAAATGAAATGGAATGTATTCAGATTAATGCTGAAATGGACAGGAATTGGGCATTTTAAGATGGATACCCATCTGGTTTAGCATGCCAGGAAAAACAGACTCAAGAGGAAAAGCTTTACAGCCATCATCAGAAAGAACATTCAAGATTTTTCTTGAAGTACAATGTTGTCAGTGATGTGATATATTCCTATGCCTAAAAGGAAGTCCAAGTAATACAATGATTATTCAAATGTGCTCATGAACTACTAAAAACAATGATGACAAAATTGAAGAATTTTAATTGTTTAGTCTGAAATTGATTAAATATGCAATCAACATGCCTCTGTTAATTACCAGTGAAAAGAATGTGAAAGTCAGAAACAAAGAGGAAGGAGCAGAAATTGGAACATCTGATCTGTGATAGATGAAACCGTAATTTTGTTAAGACTGACAAATTCTTCATTTCAAACATATTTTTCCACAACATAAAAAGCTACTGTAAACATTGACTTTACTAGACAAAATGCACAGGAATCAAATACCCAGGACAGATGATTCCTTTAGGACCACTGGGGAGGGTGGCAACACCAGGAAGATGGAGGGAGGTTGGAGTAGAAAGGGGGACCTATTATAAGAATCTACAAGTAACCTCCTCCCTGGGGTGTGGACAACGGGGAAGTTGTTAAAGGGAGACCATCAGGCAGCGTTCAACAAGATGATAATAGTTTGTAAATGATCAAGTGTCTGTGAGAGAGGAGGGGTGGGGAGGGGTGAAAAATGGAAGAGCCAACACCAGAGGCTAAAGTGTAAAAAAAAGTGTTTTGAGAATGAAGATGGCATCAAAGGTACAAATGTTCTTTGCATACAATGGATGTATCAATGGATTGTGCTGAGGGTTCTATGAGGCCCCAATAAAGTGATTTTTTTAATTGACTACATTGGTGAGAAGGGAGATCATCACTCAAAGCACCACCACAGGCAGTTTGTGGAATAAAGAACATTACACACTTGTGAACAAAATGACCATGCAGAGTTTGAAACCAGGAAAGGTGTATGCATTAGGGATGTATACTTTCAGCATATTTATTTAATCTGTATACTGAGAGAATCACTTGATAAAAAGCTCCTGGATTAAAACACAATTCATTAATAATATCTACTATGCAATTGGCACAACCTTGCTTACTGAAAGTGAAGAGAATGTGAGAGACTGATGAAAATCAGACGATTGCCTTTGCTGTGTAGATTAAAACTCAATGTGAAAAAAAATTTGCAGCTGGACCAATGAAGAATATCATAAAAAATGTAGAAAAGATTTAACTTGTCATGGCTTTCATTTCACTTCGGTTCACAAAAAAAAAAAAAAACACTCATTGAAGCAGTAGTCAAGAAATCAAAGGTCACACTACATTGATCAAACTTTCTACACAATACCTATATAAACTGTTGAAAGCACAGATATCACTTTGAGGACTAAAATGTGCCTGAACCAATCACGATATTTTTCTGTAACTTCACATGAAAGCTCTGCAATAACTAAAGAAGATTGGCAATGGATTTGGATTATGGTGTTTGTGAAGAATATTGAAGATATGATTGACTGTCAAAGGAACAAAATAATCTGTCATGAAGGAGATGCAGTCAAAATGCTCCTGAGAGGTAAGAATGGTAAGACCTCCTTCCACACAGCTCGAGCATGTGCTTTGGAGAATTCAGTTCTTAGAAAGGGAGAGCATACTTGGTAAAAATAGCTGGTTGGCACAAAGGAGGACAGTCAACAGGAAAGACTGGCACAGTACCTGCCACAATGGATTTAAAAGGAACAATTGTGAGGATTGCAGAGGACCTGGCGGTTTCTTGTTCTACAGTGAGTCAGAATGGACTCCATGGCACCTCAGAATGACAGCCCTCACAGCAGAAGATGCCTATATCCTTCTTTTATTGCCTGATGAGTTTGAACTGTGGAAGCTTCAGCAAGCAGTTAAACACTGACTGATTGCACCACCAGGATTCCTTTGGAACTTTTCCTAGGATTCATTAAAATCCATTTCTATTTTCTACATAAACTATGCATAATTGTAATGCATTTTACTATAGCATAGATTATCTTTGGAATTAAATAAAATAGGCAATTTAAAGTTCTACGTACAGATTCCAAAGTGAGTAAATGTGAAAGCTTTGCTTATTTTAATGTAATTCCCTGGAATTAAAATAGCAATCAAATATTAGTACCTTGAAATGTATTTTGTATTATACACAGCCCACCATGGAAAAATTTCAGTCATCTCATGTTGGCAAATGAAAAGAAGTATTCAAGTCTGCAGTAACATGGCTGTGAGTTAGGAATACTTACAAGACAATCAATAACATGAATTGAGCATTCATTTTGCACAAAATCTTGTACATTAATAGACTTGGTGCTATTTATAGAGCCAAATAGCCACATTATAAATGGATTATTTCATGTTGTTTTAGCACTTTAGTTTTGCAGAATTCTAAGCGTAATATATTTAAACCACTTTTGGCTACAGTTACCTGCATCTTGAATTGGGCAGAATAAGATTGCTAATCTATTAGTGAAATCTTTTATTACTGAAATATATCAATCATCTGTAGTCAGAATAAACTTCATAAAACACAGATGTGTGCAAGTCCTTACCCTGCTTCAACCTTTCAAGAATTCACTCTTGCATTAAGAGTGTCCCTAAATGTCTGTCTCTGTATCCATTGGGATGTATGTGCTTTTAAAATTTTAATTCTTACATAAGTACAGAGGCAAAATTTGAAATGATGGTGCCTAGAAGGAACCTGTGTTTTTAAATGAGAACCCTGGGCAATGGTATTGCATGTTAAAGTTTCTTTGCTTTGGGATACAGAGAGATTAACTCAGAACTTGCATTATTTACAAAGATCTTTAGATGATTTCATGATCCGGCTGAGTGAGTTATTTATTAGTTATCCCTCAGCTAAAAATTCACCTTCGTTTGCCTGCTTTGTGACTCTGAAACTGGACTTAGCATTTCCCATTAACCAGTTGAGTCTCTGTATAAGATGATGGAGGACACAGCAAGGTATATGTGAGGGATGAGAGAAAGATCTCTTTGGCGTTCCACAGTGCTATTTTCCAAGAGTGCTTCCAGCCTCCCATGGTGTGGCTGTCAAAAGTGTGACTCACTGAAGTGTGTTCACTTTTCTATGTTTTGCTGACACTACTCAGTGTTCTCAGTGTTTTTCCTCTGGCCTGGTCTAGCCTGTGACACAGCAGCAGCTTTCTCTCTCATTCCATGGGCTGAAGCCACACCTTCTCTTAGGTGGTCTTCTCTTAGATTTCCTTGGTATAAAAAGGCGGTAGTCATTCTACATTTGGTACCACTACATTTCCTACACATTCTCTCTTATCTTTTCAGTCCTTTATCATATTTCCTATTTAGTTGTTCTTTATATTATTTTTTCTGGTCAAATTATGAGTGTTTTCAGTTTCTTTGTTAGACTCTAATGGCTATATCCAACCATATTTATTGTCAATGTCACCTCTGGAGAATTATTTGAAAAAGTCCAAGAAACTTCTCAGATTGTACAAACTTCTCCAAGAGTCAGATCAAAAGTCACCTTGCTATGATTGTTTTTCATAAAATTGTCACTGAAAAGAACATTCTCTATGTACTCTTGCGGTGTTTCAGTCACTTCTTTTTGACAGCATTTATTTCTTATAATCAAAATTGTTTATTAAATTATCTGCTATTTTCTATTGCCTTTGAAATATAAACAGCATTGCTTGACCATATAGAAGTCCAAATTACTCAGCACATACTAGGCAACACTTGCTACATGAATATACTACCATGCTTCCTCCTGTTTTACATACATATTTTGAAGGAAAAATTTTGAGGGTATGTAATTCTTTAGCTCTTTTCTGAATTGAATTTCTTAGGGATGACTGATCTCTCTAATTTTTCTAAATCCATGCAACAATCTGCTTCATAGATAGGACACTAAGACGTTGTACCGATCTCTGTCAAATGGAGGACTGTGCTACTGGTTATTGGACTGATGCCAGGATGCATTTGTCATTGACAATTAAACATTCATCAACTGGTAATGAAGACTCCTAGTCACTTGTGACACAAACCAGACAAAAAGGCTGTGATCTAGATCACAAAGGTTTTTGAACTCATTAATCATATTTGGAGCCACTCACTGCCTTAAAATGTTGAAAGATTTGAGCCCTCAATGAAAAAAAGCTGCAACACACAGGTTATTTTATGAGAAACATATACTTTCAATGTAAAGATTACAAATATGTATTTTCTTGAATTTTTTGTGTATCATTCTGATAGATATTAAAATTTTCCCATTTATTAAATATTAAATTCTAGTTCTTAAAGGAACCAAGGCTCTTCATGATGTATACATAAAAGGGGGGATGATTAACAGAAAGGTGGGTGAAGGGAAACATCAGACAGTGTAAAACATGAAATAACAAAAATAATATATAATTGATCAAGATTTCACAAGGGTGGGATTGTAGGGGAGGGAGTGGGGGAAAAGAGGAGCTGATACCAAGAGCTCAGGTAGAAGGAAATTGTTTTTGGATATGTTGATGGCAGCATATGTACAAGTGTGCTTAATACCATGAAGTGATGGCATGTTATCAGATTTGTAAGAGCCCCCAATAAAATGATAAAATGAAAAACTGATAAATTAATAAAGAAAAATAAAGAACTAAAAAAAAAGGTGGTTTCAAGAAGGAACATACTTTTATCCCACGCATTATTTGGTTCTCAACAGTTGATCTTGAAATGCTAATATTAGATTGCTGAGGATGGGACAGACTTGGTCAGTGTTTCCTTCTGTTGTGCATAGGTCAACTCTAGTTAGAAGCAACCCACTGCACTTAATTACAACAAAGTCAACACATGCATATCAAATGACCAACATTCCTCTAAACTGTAAGAATGCTCAAAAGTTGTGAAATTCACACTACCAGTGCACCAATTATCAATCATTATTTACTCCACCTATTATCAATCATTATATACTCTGTTTTCAGATATCATTTCATTTACTCCTTGAAAACTGAAGGTAAAGAAACAATTCTTATTTTACTTGAGAGAAAGTAAATTTTGAAGAGAAAAGGACCCCTTAATTCACATAGGATTGTTATAAAATCTACTCTCAGGGAGCAAAGCATCTGAAGTACTAAAGTAAACACTATGGCATAATAGAAGCTCTCCTTTGCCCAAGGAAAAAATTGAAAGTCTGAAATGGTTTGGTAAAATAAGTTCTAAAGTAATCATTTAAAATCAGTTGTCATGTTTTGAATTCTAGCTCACGATGACCTCCTGTTTCAAAATAGAACTCTATTCTATAGGGTTTTCAATGGTTGATATTTGAAAGTGTGTCCACAGTATGAAAATTGTGAGTATGGCCCTGAAATTATGCTTGCTTTAAGGGCTATAAGTTTCCCTCATTCTCCAGTACTTTTTGGAGCATCAAGAGTAGAACTGAAATATGGCAATTACATTTATACCTGTGCCTTCCTACAGCACAGTGGAATAGTTAAAATCTTGGAATTAGAACCTAGGTTAAATCTTTCCATCTGGATAATAGAATATGAGTGTTTTAGGCATGAAATGTATTCCTTTTGTGTCTTGAGTTTATTTTTATTATGTGAAATATAAATATCACCTAACTGTGAGCTCTGATTTATGGATTAGATGATATATTACTTGGCAAATGTACATGAGTAGCTCTTAATATTTAATTTCTTATTACCAAAGCAGTATGATTAATTGTTTACTCTTTATCAAATGGATAATCATTACATGTATGTGTTCATTTAATTATAACAAGTTCCCCTGCATGATTTTTCACTATGTTCAATGTTAATTTTAGTAGAGTAGCTTTTTTCTAGTGTCTTGCACAGAAATGAAACTACATTGTCTACAAAGTTATAAGGCATTAAATAAGCATAATTGATTAACAAAATGACTGTGAAGCTAATGCATTTAGATTGTTTGCCAGCATTGCCTAATGGCATGAAACAAATCAATTAATAACAGAAAAATATGAACCTAATTGCAAAAAATGTGCTCAGATTTTAAAGGCAAATTCTAAATATAGTCGCTCCTAAAAAGGTATAAAATGGCATGGTCATTTCCATGGTGACCTGAATATGATAATTTGCAAGTCACTTCAATTGCCACAACATTGAAGTTGTGTTTTCTGTGCTGGAAGAGTTGCAAAGGGCAAAGGTTGTAAACATACACAAATCAGGAATGCATTCTGATTTGACACATTTGCCTGACACGCTTCCGTATACTGAACTTGCCTTTCAAAATGTAGAAGAACTAAGTTGTGAAGGGTTGTAAGAGATGTCAAACTACAGTTTCTAACAGCTCTTATCTCTAGACATGTCATGGTCAGTCATCATTAAAGTTCCCTGATTTTGCCTACAACAGTGCAGAAATTGGCACACAGAGGTCTTACTGCCAATCATTGCATATGGTCCATTGTTCCCTTTGAGAGCAGTCACCATAGCAATGGGTTTGAATTCATTAAAGGTATCATGACTCCCTAATGCACTTGAAAAAAATATATAAACTAAAAAGAAGGAAAACTTACATTTTCAATTTAATTTTATTTGTAAGAATTTGGTACATTAAAAACTACAATAACAATAATTGTGAAATGTTTTCTTACTAAAACACCAGAAGTTCCCACATCCATCAGGTCCCACAAAGGTTACACATAAATCTCTACTTTACCATTAATAACCTGGCTAGATCATTCCCATTCTGCTAGTGTCTTCTTTGTTTCTGCCCACCTTTCTTTCAACATTTTATTTATAAATGATCATAACACAGTTTTGAAATGTTTATACTAAATGTAATCTCTCCCCTGCTATCTGAAATTCTCCTTCAGGTAAAGTTAGTCATCAAAAAATACATGGAAAAATTCTACTCTGACACACCTGGAGTCTCCATGAATTGGAATTAACTTGATAACAATTGGCTAATATTTTTTCAATATTAATAAAGAGCGCTTCTCTCATACCTCTAATATCAACTAAAATTCAAAATAAAATATGCAACTGAAAAGTTAATAGCCATAATTATAACAATGATTATAACAGAAAAATAGATTTTTTTACATCTCTTCTTATTGATTTATGGCATTGCTGTTGCTACTGGATTTTCTTTTTTAATCACTTTATTGGAAACTCATCCAACTCTTATCACAATCCATTCATAACTCTGTGGTAAGTCAAGCACATTTATACATCCGTTGCCCTCATCATTCTCAAAATATTTACTTTCTATTTAAGTCTTAGGCACTGGATCCACATTTTTACCACCCTCCTCATTCCCCATTCCCTCACAAATTATTGATAATTTATAAATTATTATTGCTTTGTCATATCTTACACTGTCTGATGTCTCTATTCACCCATATCTTCATTGTCTGTATCCCAGAAAAAAGGCTATATATAGGTCCTTAAAATTGGCTCCCTCCTCTAGTCCACCCCCCCCTCCTCCCTCCCAGCACTGCCACATCCACGTATAGTCCCAAAGGAATCATCTGTCCTGGATTCCCAATATTTCCAGCTCCTTTCTGTACCAGTGTACATCCTCTGGTCTAGCTGAATTTGTGAGGTAGAATTGGGAGCATGATAGTGGGGAGGAGGAAACATTGAAGAACTAGAGGAAAGTTGTATGCTTCATCCTTGCTACACTGCACCATAATTGGTTCATCTCCTTCCTGTGAACCCTCTGAGGGAAAGTTGGTTACCTTCGGATTGGTGTTGTGTCCAGAACCTCTACTTCCTTCATTTACAATAATATAATTTTTAGTTCTTTGATGGCTGATATCTGATCTCTTTGACACATTGTGGTCACACAGGTTGGTATGCTTCTTCCATGTGGGCTTTGTTGTTTCTGAGCTGGGTTGCTATTTCTTTACTTTCAAGTCTTTAAAACTTGAGATGCTATATTTTTTATAGCCAGGCACCATCAGCTTTCTTCACCACATTTGCTTATGCATACCTTTGTCTTCAGCGATTGCAAAATAAAGGTGGGCACACAACGATATGATTTTATGTTCTTTGATGCCTTATTCCTGATCTATTTTACAACTTGTTATCACACTATCTGGTGTGCTTCTTCCATGTGGGTTTTGTTGCTTCTGAGCTAAATGGCCACTTGTTTATCTTCAAGTCTTTAAGATCCCACATAATATATATTTTGCTAGCTGGGCAACATCAACTTTCTTCACCCCATTTGCTTATGCACATATTTGTCTTCAGCGATCGAATTTGGAAGTTGAGAATCATCAAATGCCAATTTAATAGAACAATGTATTCTTGTATTGAGGGAGTACTTGAGTTGAGACCCAATGTCCATCTGCTGCCTTTATACTAAATCTATAAATATATGCATGTAGATCTATTTCCCTATCATCATATATAAATATATTTACCTAGGTACATGCCTGTATCTAGACATCTGTAAATGCCCTTTGCCTCCTGTTTCTTTCTATTTCTGTTTACTCCCCTCTTGTCCCACTATCATGCTCAGCCTTCATTTGGGTTTCAGTCATTTATCTCTGCTACCCTACCCTTAATCAATCCCTATCAGTCCTCTCACCCCCTCCTAGCCACTGATATTGGATCACTTGCTATTCCCTTGTTCCTGGGTTGGTCAACACCACCTAATTTCTCACACCTTCCCCCCTCCCATATCCACGCAGAACCATCTGTCCCGTTGTTTTCTTCTCCAGACTGATCATTCAGCCTATTTTATGTAGATAGACCTGCAGAGATAATAATATGCACACAAAAAAACAAGACAAAAAAGATGAAATGACAAAAGAAAACAAAGCTGTGACCACAAGAAAAATATAATAACCAGAAAATATATAAATAAATAAAAATAGCAATAATAAAAGGAAAAACCTGCAAATAGTTCAAAGTCTGTTTGTTGTCCACTTGGAGGGACTTCCGGCCAAGTCCCATCGGGCTCCATGCCCTGACCCCAATGTCTATCCTTGGGGTCTATCCCTCAAGACCTTCACGGTCTGTTTCCTGTACTCCTCTGCTATGTGCCTTTAGTGTTTTCCTCTGTGTGGTAGGGTCTGATCAGCTGCAATCCTGACACTGTGTAACCAGTGTTTTCCCCTTTAGAGCCATGGATCCGTAAGTGACGTCATGTCTCATAGTGGAGCTGGCCATCTGGTCCTCTCTGTTAGTTGGCTGTTCTCAAGGCTTGGTGGGCCAGGGTGCACTCCACTCTCTCTCCCTCCCCCTTCATTTGCTCCTGTGAGCTCTGGTCAGACATGTCCCTCTCCCCCAAGTTTCAGTGCTGTCCTCTAAAGGAAATGCTTTTGGGAGGGAGGGTTGTTGCCCACATGGTTGGAATTCGGGCTCTACTGACTCCCAGTTCCATGTCAACAGACTGCATTCACATCCTGGGACACCTGGTTTAATTCTGATCCCTCTTTTCCTTTGGGATATAAAAAATAACCTCCCCTTGGATGGATTAGTGCTCTGGTCCCCCATTACACATTGCCTTCTTCCCCAACTCTACTTTTTAGTAGGCTACCATGTGTACCCTGGATTTGGTCTGGTCCCTGCAGTTTTACCTGGACCTAACCCCTATAACATTTTATGTACTGTAGCATTTCCCCATGCCCTTTTTGCATTTTTTAAATTTAACTCAGTTGACTCATGTGTATTGTCCTTTTGCACTTTGCTTATTTCACTTAGAATGATTTCTTCCAGTTCTTCCCATACAATGGTATGTTTCATGTGTTCATAACTGCTTTTCAGGATGCGTAGTATTCCACTGTCTATATGTACCACAACTTTTAATCCATTTGTCTGTTGATGGAAATTTGGGTTGTTTCTGCTCCTTGCAATTGTGAACTTTAGCACAATGAACATTGAAGGACAGATGTCTTGCCATGATTTGTTTCTTGACTCTTCTGCCTATGCCCAGTGGAGGGATTGCTAGGTCATGTGGTAGATGAATTTCCATCTGTTCTACAAATCACCAAATCAATTTCCATTGAAGCTGTACATACCTACAGGTCTACCAGCAGTGGATGAGAATTCATATCTCCCCACAGCCCCTCCAACACTAGTTGCTTCCTGATTCTTTGAACTGCGCTGTCTTTGTGGGTGTTAGGTGGTATCTCATAGTTTTAATTTGCTTTTCTTATGGCTAATGATCAGGAACACTTTCTCATATGTTTATTTACCTTTTGGATTTCTTCCCCTGTGAAACTTCTTCTCAGGTCCTTTGCCCATTTTCTCAGTGGGCAGTTAGTTTTTCTATTATTGTAAGTTTGCAAAGTATTTTATATTTTAGTAATAAGGTCTTTGTCTGATATGCCATTGCTAAAGAAGTTTTCCCAGTCGGTGAGCTCTCTACTTATTCTCTTCATGGCTTCTTTCAATGTACACAGGTGATTTATCTTCAGTGTATCCCACTTTTCAATTTGTATCTCCTCTGTATTTCTATTCTTTCCTATTTCTGATAGCCTATGTATTCCCTGTACCAGGGTCCTTAGGCCTCATCTGATGTATATAGCTGATAAATAGACTGTTATTTGATCATTTTGTATCCTGCCACTCTGCCATATTCCTCTATTGCTTCCAATGTTCCACTAGTGGAGTTTAGGGATTTTCAATGTACAGAATTATATCCTCTGCAAATAATGATAATCTCCCCTTTTCATTCCCCAGATGGACACCTTTGATATCTTTTCTTTGTCTTATGCTATTAGTTAGGACCTCCAGTATGATGTTAAATAGGAGTGGGGAACAAGGAGCATCTTATCTGGTCCCCTTCTTCAGTGGAATTGTTTTCATCTTTTCTCCATTGACTACTACATTGGCTGTTGATTTTTTTATATATAGCTTCTATAATATCAAGTAATTTTCCTTCTATTGCTATCTTCTAGAGTGTGTTAAACAGGAATTGACATTGGATGCTGTTAAATGCTTTTTCCAAATCTATCAATATTATCATGTGGTTCTTATCATTTTTCCTGTCATAGTGGCAAGTAATACTAATGGTTGTTCACATGTTCAACCAACCCTGTATTCCAGGTATGAATTCCACTTGGTCATGGTAAATTATTTTTTAATGTGCTTTTGTATTCCATTGGCCAGTATATGGTTAAGAATGTTTGCATCAGTGTTCATTAGGATAATTGGTCTTTATTTCTCAATTCTTGTAGGATCCTTGTCCACTTTAGGTATCAGAGTTATACTATCTTCATAGAAAGAGCTTATGAGTTTTGGTATTTTTCTATTTTCTGGAAGAATTTGTGTAGGATTGGCATCAATTCTTGATAGAATTACCCTGTGAAGCCATCTGGCTCAGGTGATTTTTTTGTTGGCAATCCCTTAATGGCATTGTCTATTTCTTCCATTGCTATAGATCTGTTGAGATAATAGACATCCATTTTGGATAAGCTAGGGAGGGATTATGTTTCCAAATATTTGTCCATGTCTTCTAGGTTGAATTTGTTAGAGTACAGACCTTCATTATGCTATGTAATTAGAGCCCATTATAATGTCTCATTTCATTCCTCATCCCTGCAATTGACATCTGTTCCTTCCTTTCTTTGATTGTGTTTGCCAGTGATCTATCAATAATGTTAATTCTTTCAAAGAACCAACTATTAGCTGCATTGATTTTTCCCATAGTTTTCTTATTTTCCCTCTCCTGTACCTCAGTTCTATTTTTTCTATCCTTTTGCTATTAGTAGGATTTTTCTGTTGACTCTGGTCTAATTGGTGTAAGTTTTGTGTCAGCATATCATCCACAAGTATATCTTCTTTTTTAATGTGTATATATATTGCTATCAGCCTTCCTCTGATAAATACCTTTTCAGTATCCCAAAGGTTTATGGTATTTTGTATTTTCATTCTTATTGATTTCTTGAAAGTTCCTGATTTTATCTCCAATCTGTGTCAATAACCACTTCTTTTGCAGTAGAGAATTATTTACCCTCCAATTTTTTTGTCCTTTTGTTCTTCCTCATCCTATCCTTGCTTTACACCCTAAAGTCACAGTGATCAGAGAGATATGCCTATATAAGCTTTCCGTGCTTGAAATTACACAAGTTGGACTTGTGTCCCCGCATATGGTCTCTCTTTGAACATTTGTGGTCTCTTCTTGAACATGTGCTGTGTGGGCATAAAAATAACATGATTTTTTTGTCATTTAGGTGGAAAGATCTGAAAATATCTATCAACTCAATCCTCCAATTGTGCTGTTTTGATCTATAGCTTCTTCACTGAGTTTCTTTTCTAGTGATCTGTCTTTTTCAGAGTGGTGTGTGAAAATCACCTACTACAGGTGTTGGACCTGTGATTTCTTTTTTTGATCTTTTGAAGGTTTGATTTTTGAAATGTTGGGTCTCTCATTGGGTACATATATATTTGTTATGCTCACTGGTTCTTGAACAACTATTCCCTTGAGGATTATATAGGGTTCCTCCTTGTCTCTTGTGATGGCCTGTACCTTGAGATCAATTTTGTCTGATATTAAGATCGCTACCCCTGCTTTTCTTCATTGCTTTTTGCTTGATATATCTTTCTCCAGCCTTTACTTCACAACCCACTTTTGTCTGCAAGCTTAAGAAGTATCTCCTACAGATAGCAGATTGATGGATTGTGTTTCCTGAGGCAGTCAGTTAGTCTCTGCTTTTTAATACCTAAGTTCAGGCCATTGATTTTCAGTGCTATTACATCCATCTGTGAAATCTGTGATGCCATCTACATCCTTTTTTGTTGGGTGTTTTCCTAACAACCTTTCTAATCAGTTTGTGCCGTGTGTGTGTGTGTGTGTGTGGTTCATTTTTGCCTTCTTTCCACTATTGAATCAATGCTATGTTGAGGGCTGTTTTCTCTTTGCTGCCCTGTGGGTGGAGATGTTCTATGTTATTGTCTCTTATTTGCGCTCCATAAGTGTTGATCATCTACCTATACAGGAGCCCCAGGATCTTTTGTAAGACTAGATATCTTTTCATGTAATCTCTTGAGTGTTTTCTTGTCAGGTAAGATCCTTACTTTTTCATTTATCTTAATAGATAATTTGGAAGAGTATAGAATACTTGGAATTGTATTATTTTCCTTCAATATTTGGAATATGTCAATTGAATTCCCTCCTCTTTTTCAGGGTGTCTGCTGATAGGTGTTGACATACCTTTACTGAGATACCTTTATATGTGACTCGGCTTTTCCCTAGCTACTCTTATGATCATCTCCTTTTCCTTATAGTTCAATAATTTAACTACTATTGTCTTGGTGACTTCTTGAGATTCAGTCTACCTGTTATTCTTTCAGCCTCCTGAATGATTGCCTGATTTTCATTTATTAAGCTGGGGAAAGTTTCCTCTAAGTATTCCCTCACTATTTTCACTGTTGAATTCTTTGTTGTGCCTTGTTCTGGCAGTCCAATTATTCTTATATTGTGCCTCTTCATCTCATCAGACATGGCACTCAGATTTTCTTCAGTTTCTCTGACTGTTTATTTGACTGCTTTTCCCATTTGTTGAGATCTGTTTCATTATCTTCTGGGTCACTGGAGTGATACTATACCTCTTCAAGACTGTTGACAAAGTCTTTCAATTTACCACTGGATTTTGTTCTTCCTACTCTTAAGTCTTGTATTTCCCTTTGGTGTGTTGCCTTTAGCTCCTCTATCATTTCAAGCTTTTCAGCATTCATTCCCTCATATGATGTATGACACCAAGCAGCCTTCTGAAAATTTCTTTCTGTGACTTGTCTATACCTGCTTCTACTATGCACATTGTTAGGTTCCTGACTTCTGGTATTGTCTTCTGTTTCTCTTGCTTTATTTTTATTGAAGTCATTCGGCCTGGTTGCTGTTTACGTGTTGTTTTAGAGGAACCTGGAGCCATCTTCTAATGTTGGTGAGCACTGGAATCTCTCTTGGTGGACTCATATGAGTGCTTCTACAAACTACCTGCAGGTAGCTGTACTTGGGGGTCAGGCTACTGCTGTATTTTCCTGTGTTTTCACTCTTACCCTAGCACACCATATTTCATAATATGTAATGTAAGTTGGATGATTCTTGTTTGGGACACTGGTCATTTTGTTGTGGGCCCATGCAAATGGTGTTTCACTGGATGTTCTTAACTAGGTCATAGGGGGTTGTCTCACAGGGTTTGGAACACGTTGGTGGCATGTGGTGTTTCCCTCTGTAACTGGAGTGCCAAGGAGGGTTTGAGGGTGTGCCCTCCCTGCTGTAGAGCACTATAGCTAGCATACAGAATTACCCTAGTCAGAAATATTGCCATAGAAATTGGGCAGATGTCCCTACAGCAATGTGTAGCACCAATGGTGGTGGGCAGGTATTCTCTGAGTCACTTATACAACCTCGAGGTTTAAACTGGAGTTCCTCCAGCCATTTGAAGGACAGAACCCCCAGCCATTGGACTATCGAGGTGGAGTGGTGTGATTTCCTCACCTCCATATAAAGCCCACAAATGCAGGTGGGAGGTACCCCTACTGGGCCTTCAGAGTTAACCATGGTGAAGGGGTGTGGCCTGAAGGACAATACTAACTTGTGAAAAGAAAGAGAGGAAGAGGAGTAGAAAAAGAGAAAGAAGGAAACAAAGACAGAAATAAAACTTCTAAACAAACTAATACCCACTCACACACAAAAGTGTGTGATTACTATTCCTATATCTATAAAAGAGATAACTAATCCTATATCTGTAAAAGAAATAATTATTCCCTGCTTGCCAGCATTTGGGCCCAGAAGTATTTGAACACTGTCTCAAAATGGCAGGTTGGTGTGCTCTTTTCGTGCAGGCACCAGTGGCACTGGGTAGAATTACCCTGTTTGACAAGTTCACCTGAGAGGCCCAATGCAGGGTAGAGGGCTGTCACAGCTGCCTTTGCTGATGTGCATCCCTCCCACAGAAGGCAGGCTGGAGTTCCCCTCCTTTGTGGGTCGGGTTGTCCTAGATACTGCTGGGATCCACCAGTGGCATATGATAGGACAGAGCGGGAGGGAAGAGGAAAAAGAGAGAAAAGGAAGAAAAAAGAAAAAAAAATGAGAACAAAACAAAACAACACTACGCTCACTGAGATAGACTAAGGTGGGAAAGACAGCAGGGAGAGAGGACAAAGAAAGAAGAAACAGAAAAATAAGGAGAGTAGCTGGAATTGATGGCCTTTCTGTGGAGCTGGAGGCGTTCCAGCTCAGCCTTAAGATAGCAGGGTGGTGTGTTCACTTGCAGTAGGCTCCCACCGACGCCCTTGAACGCAAGTTCCCAACAGCTGCCAGGTACCCGTTCCCAGTAGTACTGAGTGCTAGAGTTCACTGGTATGCCTGCCATGTGCTGTATGTAGCACAACAACTGAGTGAGGGTGGGGTGTTCCCTCAGCCCAGTGTGTAGGGTTCCTGGACAGACAGGGTCTCCCTAGCTGTATGTAGAAGAGTCACTGAGAGGGAATTTGGGTTTGTCAATCTCTCTAGACTGCTTATACCCTACTAGATCAAAGGTGTTCTAAAACCAACACCACCCCTCTCCCCCAGGAGCAGGGTCTTCATTATATTGAAATATGGATGTAAAGAGACTCAATCTACTTGCTTCCTTGGGGGTTGATCATCAAAGAGCCTGGGATCTACCAGTTTTTATCCCCAAAATATAACTTATTATTTTGGACTTAGGAAGTCCCTTGATTTGATTTGAGAGCTGTCATGCTATTTCCCCAGAGGGAGAAATCCAGCTTGTCAGGAAGATTATTTACTTCTCGGCCAAGTAGAATTGAAACTGTCCTCTGAATTCTAACTATCTACTTATTTTCAGCCACACTAGCACACTGACTCAAGTAAATCCCTACTTTTTTTTTCCTACCCCAAATTATGTTTCCTGCTGGCCTACTTCCCAGGTTCTAAGTTCCAGACAGCTAGCAGCATGGGGGGAGGCTGTGATATGGGGTTCTGTGACTAGATCTCAGAGGTTCTCCTCATTTGGGAAATTGCAATTTGAGGAGAAACTAGCCTGGGGAGCCTGCCCAACCAGTGCGTCGAACTTAGAGCAATTTAGTGTGTTCTTGTTTCGTTTTGTGAGTGGAAATCACAAAAGAAGGGATTCAGACATATCCTCGTACCCTAGTCTACTTTCAGGACTCCACTTCCCAGTCTCCTTCACTTTACCTCTCACTTTTCTGGTCTGACAGCAGGAGCTCCGGGCAAGTGAATCTTAACTAACCGCCATTTTCCTCCGTCCCTCACTATTGCTATTGTTAGGTGTCATTGAGGAGTTTGCAATTCAGAGTTGCCTCAAGGACAAGAGAATGAAATGTCACCCTATCCTACACTATCCTCACAATTGTTATGTTTGAGCCCAATGTTTTAGTCAGTCCCTCAACCCAACTCCTTGAGGGGTTCTTCATTTTTGCTGATTCTCTACTTTATTGAGCTCAATGCCTTTTGCCAGCTTCTAAATTCTGCTGACGTGATTTCCTAAGTACATGATATGAAATCTCCTTGAACTTGCTCCTAAGGAGCATTCTTGTTGTTCTTCTCCCAAGATTGATTTGTTTTTATGGTAATGTAAGGTAATTATAGTCATGTGCAAATGGTTGATGAATTTTAAAGACCAGAGAATAGTTTTTGCTTTTGAAGTATGATCTTGGTGAAGAAGAGTGAAAATATAACAGACTGCAGAACAGAGCTTTCATGGCATTGTGCTTATGAGTTGGTCAGTAGTTTAAAACCACCAATCACTCTGTGAGTGAAAGATAGGGCTTTTTCTACTCCTGTGAAAAAAGTTACTGTCTCAGAAACTCCCATGGACAGTACTACCCTGTTCTATAAGGGGGTTACGAGTTGACAAGGACTCAGTGGTAGAATGAGTTTTTAATAAACTTGCAAAAGGACAATGGAATACATCTCAGATGAAGTAAAGTCAGAATGCTGCTTAGAACGAAGGATGGTAAGAGATTATGTCACATATTTTGGATATATAATCAGGAGACCCCAGTTCCTGGAAAAGAATATCATACTTGATAAAGTAGAAGAACAAGAGAAAAGAGGAAGGTTATCAATAATATAAGTCAACAAAGTGGTTGTAGCATAACAGTTGTGAGGTCAGCATATGACCTGACAATATCTAGTTTGTAGTACATACAGTAGTTATGCAAAGGGCCAACTCAACAGCACAACGATCTTTCTGGAAGCAGATCACCCTCATCTTTCACTGATGGAGAAGCTGGTGGATTTGAACTGCTGACCTTGTGGTTTGCATAGCCACTATTGCATAGCCAGAACTTCTTCTAGCTGAACCAATTTTCCTGACTTTCATAAACATGTTTATTTTAGATATTAGTGCTGCTGCAATGGAAATACCATACATGGATGTCTCTAACAAGCACACGTTTATATTCTCCTAGTTCAGGAGTCCTGTTAGTTGCCATCAAGTTGGTTGTGGCTCATAGTACTGCTATATATGATGAAACAAATCTTTCCCTGTTCCTGTATCATCCTCCAGTTGTTGCTTCTTTTGACTCCATTGTTATAGCCAATGGTCAATCCATCTCCTTGAAGATCCCTTGTTTTCAATAACTATCTACTTTACCAACCATGATGTGTTTCTAAAAAACCTTGACTCTCCAGATGACATGTCCAGTGGACTTGAGACAAAGTCTTATTAATCTCACTTCTTCAAATCATTCTAGCTGTACCTGTCCAATGACACATTGTTTATTTTGGCAGTCCACAACATTGAATATTCTTTTCTAATTCTTCCTTCAGTATCCACTTTCACATGCATTAGAGATAATTACAGATACCATGGTTTGGGTTAGATGCATGTTAGCCTTTAGACTGACATCTTTGTTTATTAGCACTTAAAGGGGATCCTTTACAAATATGCACAATGTAATATGCCACTTGATTTCCTGGTTGCTGCTTTGATCGTTGATCCAAGTGAAATGTAATCCTTGATAACTGCAACCTTTTCTTTGTCTGTCATGATGGTAGTGTTTGGTAGGTGGCAAGATTTTTCTTTTCTTTATGTTTATGGTAATACACACCGAAGACTTTGGTCTTTCTTAGTAAGAGCTTCAGATACCCTTGACTTTCAGCCAGGATATTTAATTTATCAGCATGTTCCAGATTGTTAATGATTCTTCCTCCAATTCTGGTGCTGTCTTCTTCTTATAGTCCACGTTCATAGATTATTTGCTCAGCATAACAAATTCCATAAGGATGGTTAAAGTCTGTAACCCTGACACATTTTCTGTTTTTTTTTTAATATATGAGAATGGTTTATATACAAGAGGAATGGAATATTGAGATGACATTCCAGCCCAGTTTAGTCCAAGGTCAAAAGTCTGAAATTAGCCCACATGTCCAATACTAATCCATTAGTCCTCTTCAGACTCATGAAGTACATGCAATGATGCCAGGACAATCACAAGTCAGTGGGTGCAGAGTTTTTGGTACCCAGCAGCAGGAAAAGCATCCCGATACTGGCAGGTGTCTCCTCATGGCTCCTTGTTTCCAGGGCTCAGAGTCTATTGGCGGTAGAAGCATCTCAGCTCTGGCAGGGGTGTCTCTGTGACTTTTCTGACTACAGAGGTCTGCTTCCATCAGAATAAGCCCATGTGGCTTCTCCTCCGGCTCCTCAAGTTCCTAGGACTCAGGGTCTATGCTGCCATCTTGTCTTGTCAGTAGCTTGTCTCCCAGGAACTTAATCTCCATTTTCTATTTTTATGCCACCTTTTGTTAGATTTGAATGACTGCTTTCTTATTTACAATTTCCTCATAAGCCCAATAATGTGCTCTCTAATGCCCAATCTTCTAATATTCAATATAATTTGTTACTATCCACGCTGTATAATATGTTTATATGGCTAAGGATATACATGTAAACATCTTTCTGGTTTCCTAAGATTTCAGCCAATATCCATCACATATTAGTGAGGATAACCTTCGTTCTCTTCTGAATCTGGCATGGATTTCTAGCAGTTCCCTTTAAGTGTACTGCTACAATCTTTTAAAAAAGATTTTTAGAAAAATCACAATTATATATCACTTTCAGTCATTTGCAGAAATGACTGTTTCTCCAAATTTCTCAGAATAGGTGTGTAAGCATTTTCAGTCCTGCCTCTGTTTGTTGAAACATTTTAACTGGCTTTCCCTCAATTCATAAAGCTTTGTTTTTATCAGCATTGATTGCATTTCTTCCTTCAATACCATTGGTCCTTGATTATATGCTATCTCCTGAAATGATTGAAAATAGACAGATTCTTTTTTGGCACAGTAACTCTCCATCCCTTCAATCTTTGGGGATAGGTTCTGTGTCTCTCAAATATTCTGTCAATACTCACTGCCCATGAATCAGTCCCAAAGCCAAAACCCTTAGGAATCCTTCAACAGTGAGACATGGGCTTGTGTTTTTTCTTCAGTGACTTCAGCTTGTTTTACATCAATTATCTTCTTCCCTTTCTGTTTTCTAATTGGTGACCTTTACATATTCCATTGTAGTTCTTCACTTTGTTCTGAAGAGCCAGCCTTTTTGGAATCATCGGCCCTGCTGTAATCATTTGTGATATGACATCAAAGCAATCCCACTTTCATAGTGCCTGGAAATTATATTGCCTACTGTTTTTCCCACTCCAGTTCTTCCTGTAGTCCTACCTGGTATCGTTCTGTCTTTACCTGTCTTCTTGTCTTTATTTTCCTCTCTCTTCCTTCTCTGCGCGTGGCAACTCTTCATTTCCATTTACTGATTCTCCTCTTTTAAATCCCTACTTTTTTCTTCTTTCTTCAATTGTCACATTTTCCTGACTGTGATCCAATCTCTCCTTTTCCCAATCAAAAGTAGCTGTTTTAAATAAGTTACAGAACATAGGGATTTTAGATAATGGTATGTTTTAAAAGAACAGATGCTTACATAAGCATTACAAAAGAAAGAACCGAGGCTTAAAGTGATTCATGTGGATAGTTGCAATTTGCTTCTGTGACTGTATATGCAATATTCCATTTCCAGTGCTAAGGAGCAAAGGTTTGACGTTCACCCAGTAATACAAGAATGTCTGAGAGATCCTGGAGAAATCATCGCCTTGCTATAGATCGTGCAAGATTCATTCTACCTGCTTAGTACTTTCCATGTGCTGCATATGATCCCATTGTTGTGTCACTCCTGTCACCGGATGACTATACAAGATGGCTGACTGATGGCATCTTCCTGTGCTTCTTTGTTAGATGCACAGATTGTATGTAGTTGTTCATGCTGCTGTCTATTTTGCAGTGTTCCTGTTACCTTTTAAGTCTTTATTTTTCAAGATACATTTGCAATAGTTGTTTGACTTTGATTTTCAACTTGCAAGATTCAAACACATGATGTTGATATCTTTTCCCTAGAGTCAAAGATTTAATAAACCCTCTCCTTAGTGATTTTAAAACCACATTTTATGTTTGAATGTAGAGATAGGTAATAGATCCAAAATAGTGTTTCAATAAAATTCTTCCAAATTCTTATAAAACGCTTAACCTGATTTTCCCCCTCCCTCCCTCGGCCTCTCTCTCCCTCTGTGTGTGTGTGTGTGTGTGTAATGAAAAAGCCCAATGCCTTATATATATATTGAAATATATTTGTTTCATATTTGTAATATTCTTTGAGATTCAAATCAACACTATGATAAGAGAAACAGGACATGGTTTCTCTTAATTATACTTGACATCAGGACTTCCAAATATTTTTTGGCATTCCAAAAAGCATATGGCAAAGAAAGAAAATTAGCTTGGATTAATATTTAAATTTGCTGTGCTCATTCTTCATAATTGTTTTATCCTCCAAAACTTAATGCCTTAAAGTGTATGTTCAACTACACACAGTCACACACATAAGTGGGGAAAAAAGTATTTTTTGTTAGGGATCGACTTCTTGCATGAATGTAAAAATATGCTTAATATGTCTCTATGAGATCAGTGGTTAGCTACATATAAATTCTCAAAGCAATATACTTGTCTTAGTATCATCCCTAATGTATCTTCCATATACACTTCTAGTCATAACAGTGGTTTCGGAGGGTATCTGCTATGACAGTTCAAGGCAGAGAGATCAGCTCAGAAGATTATGTTAACTGATTTGTGGGTGGGGGTGGATCCTAAGGTTTTGATAGATTTTCTTAAGGAAATAAGATGATCATGAAAGCTTATTCCGATATATCCAGAAAGGGCATTGGTGATATAAAGGCCAGTACCTTCAAATTCACTGAATGTAGCAAAGGCTACCCTCTAAGAATTTCATAGGAAAATCCTAGTCCTTTCACGGTAAAGTCCTGTTCTTGCCCCTTTAGACTTTTTTGTTCCTTTACTGAAATAATATTTTAGTAAAAAACATGATTTAATTTACACAAAGATGGAGGAAATGCCATTTAGGCAGGGCACAAAGTGAAGAGTGAAAGATTTGCAAAAGTGACAGAGATGGAAATACTACCTTTAGAAGTGTAATGACCTAGAAGGAAGGGATGTGAAGGAATAATTTCTTCAGGTTTATTCCTTAATCCCTTGAAATAAAGAATCACTGATAATGTTATCACTACGTTTTCATTTCTATCTTTAGCTATCCATCTTATATTATTTCTTATGACTACAACACACACATGTAATGTTGCTGTTAGTTGTCTAAAATTAATTGCAACTCATGGAGACCCCATTTGTGTGGAATAGAGCTACTCTTTCAGAGTTTCAGTTCGATGGCCTTTTGAATCCATTGCACCAGGCCTGTAACCTCCACACATCTTCAAACTGCCCACCTTTTGGATAGCAGTCCTGCATACAACCATTTGTGCATAGAGACTCCTAAAATAAACATATGTCATATCTAAAAATTTCCAATTTACAGATAAGAAAAGTGCCATGTAACATTTATAATGTGTCTAAGGCAAAGCAAATGACCTTACCTCAAGCTAGCTCTGCATTTTAACACTTTCTAATTCTGAATGCACATTATTTCTATTTCCTTATACTATCCTTTCCAAATGAATTGTTTAGTATGATTTTCTTTCGGAGTTTGAAAACAATGTTCAATAAATGACTTACACACATGTTGTTTCTTTTTCTTAATAACCTCCTTTCCCCCTACCACCAGAAACCATGATTACTATTATTGTTGCTATATCTTACACCATCCATTATATCCATTCACATACAATCCTGTTGTTCACTTCCTTCAAATGGGGCCATACAATCATCATTGTTATCAACTCCACCTTTAACTTCTTCACTCCCCTCTTTCTGTACCCTCAGGAAACCATTACTCTTGTTTTTTTAAGGGCTATCTACTTGGCTTTCATGTATCAAATTATCTTAATTATACAAATGAATGTACACAAGTTTAAGATCAATGGAGTAAAACAATTTCTAATAGTAAGAGGAGGAAATATTAAAGAACAGGGGATACTTATGTGTTTCATAGTGCTATACCACACACGGGGTTGCTCATCCCTTTTGTGTGGTCCTTCTGAGAGTGACTGTCCAATTATCTTATGGGTGAGTTTTGGCTGTCCCCTACATCTAAACTCCTTCGCAACATAAAAAATTTTGGAGTGACGATGAAGTTAAACATTCACATGAGTATGAAAAATGGAACAATCATGTGGAAACAGCCTGGAAGTTCCTAAGAAAATTAGAGGTAGAGCTACCATATGAACCAGCAATTCATGTTTTATGTATATAAGTTAGAGATCTAATTTAAAATTCACACAAAGAGACACATGAACATCTAGGTTTATTGTAGCACTATTCACAGCACCAAAAAGTGGAAGAAAACTTGAGTCCATCTGCAGTTGAATGATAAGCAACATGTGGCACATACATTAAAAAGATTACTAATGAGTTATAGAGGAAGATGAGTTCCCCAAACATCCTTTTTTTTTCTATGTTTTCTTCTCTTCTTTTGTTGCATCACTGCCCTGGTGGGAATAAGAAGCTTAGCCTTGCTCTTGGAGAGCTACTGTTGGATTTGAACTGTCAACCCTGTGGGTTGCAGTCCCGCACACAACCACTGCACCATCAGGGCTCAGCTCACCAAAACATATTAAAGAAAGGGTGAGCTAGCAGGAAACTGTGGAATTAAATATGTATCTTAGAAATAGAGATATTTTATTATCTGATTAGTATTAAACAAATGAAGGACTATGACTGTACATACAGAAACCAAAAATCAGTGCTAACTACTACATATGGAATAGGGAGAGTCACTGACAGTCAAACCCAAACTGAACTCATTGCTCTTGAGAGAGTGAAAACCAAAATGACTCTAAGGACAGGATGGTGGTCTTGGTGGCATATTTGGAAACACATTGGCTACTAATTAAAAGGTCAATCATCTGTTCCTCTGAAGAAAGATGAGGCATTCTAAACCTGGAAAGAGGTGAAGTCTTGGAAACCCAGTGGAGCAGTTCTATTCTATCTTATCACAGTTCTACCCTGTCTTATAAGGTCACTACAAGTCAGAATTGACTTGATGGCAGTGAATTTATTTTTATTTTTTGGTTTTATAGGACAAAGAATGTTATACTGAATTTCTTGACTACACTCTTTTAGAAACAGACTGCTACATATTTTTCTCATAGAGTAATTGGTGGTTTTGAACCACTGACCTTTTTGTTAGTGGTCAGATCCATAACTAAGGGACATATGGGGCTCCTTTTTCTATCATGGTTTCGAATTTTATTTGGCCTGCCACCTCTTTAAAAAATGTCCTCCTGGCAAAAAAAAAAAAAAAACTTTTGAAAAAATCCATCAAGAAAAAAATGGGTAAGCATTTTTCTGGTATTCTTTGCTTCAGTCAAGATCCCTCAGATATCAGCAATGATATATCTTGTTCCATGTCCTCTTCTGAATATGACCTGAATTTCTGGGAGCCTTGTCAACTTGCTGCTTCAGTCATTGTTGGAAGGTCTTCAACAAAATTTCATTTACATGGGATATTAATAATATTGCTATATAATTTGCATATTCTATTGGGTCCCCTAACTTTGGAATGGATACATATACAGATATCTTTTTGCCATTCAGGCAGGTAGCTGTCTTCCAAATTCCTTGGCACAGATGAGTAAGTGCTTCCAGGACATGTTGAAATATTTCTATTGAAATTCTGTCAATTCCTAGACCTTTGTTTTTAGCTAATACCTTCAAGAGCAGTATGAATTTCTTCCTTCATTACTGTTGATTCTTGTTCTGCCCCTTGAAATGGTCAAACGTGACTTGTTCTTTTGGTACCCTATCTTTGTGTATTATTTCCATCTTCTTTTGGTGCTTTGTTTCATATATTGCCCACAGATTATTTCATTATGGAAACTCATGGCTTGAATTTATCTTTAGTTTTTGTTTGTTTGTTTAAGGAATCCTAGTGTATTTTTCTTTTTAGGTTTCCTGACTCTATGTCTTTGGCTATTTTATTACAGCACTTTCCATTATATTTTCAAGCAAGCCTTTGATATTATTTGTTCAGCTCTTTTACCCATGATTTCTTACATTTGCCTTAGTCACTTAACAGCAAGCCTCAGAGTCCTTTTTTTTTTTTTTTTTTTTTTGGTTTTAGGGCATCACTGCCCTGGTGGTGGGAGTAGGAGGTCAGAGTCTCTTCTGACTCCAATTTGATCTTTTCTTTCCTTCTTGTCCTTTTAGTGACCTTTTGCTTGCTTCAAGTTTGATGATCTTGATGGCATCCCACAGTTCATCTTGTCTTCTGTCTTTATGATAACTCTGCCTAAAATGGAAATTCTAGAACTCCCATGTTTGCTGATAGATAATCTCTCTATAGATCAAGAAGCAGCTGTTTAAACTGACAAGATGATATTGTCTGTTGTAAACTCAGGAGAGGTGTGTATCGGGGGTATCATTGCACTCCATGTATTCAATCAGTGCAGTGAGCAAATCATCAGAGAAGCTACAGGAAATTAAGAAAAACAGGGCATCAGAAGTGGAGGAAGGCTCATTAACAATCTGTGATGTACATATAATATAATTTTGCTTGCTAAAAGCCAAGAGGACTTGATGCATATACTGATGAAAATACATGACTGCAACCGTCAATATAGATTAATACTCAATGTAATGCAAGCCTAAATTCTCACAATCAGTCCAATGGACAGCATCATTACGAATGGGAAAAAATGAAGTTGTTGAGGATTTCATCTTACTTGGATCAACAATCAGCACTCATGGAAACATCAGATAGAAAATTAAAGGACATAATGAATTCAGCAACCTTGTGCCAAAAATCTCTTTTAATTGTTCAGATACAAATGTCTCACTTTGATGAACAAGGAGTGCCTGTCCCACATCATGGCATTTTTCAATGACTGAGAGAAATCACAATGAGAAATGACTGAGTGGATTTAGGCAAATAGCATGTATAATAATAACACAACTAGGTTGGCTAGATTTTCCATGATGCTAGGTACAAAGTATGCCATTCCAGAAACTGGGATTCTTATGCATGTTAAAGCTAGACAGCAAAGGGCTGAGCCCAGGTGGCATAAGTGGTTGAGTGCAGGACTGCGGCCTGCAGACATGGTGGTTCAAATCCAGCAGCAGCTCTCAGGAGCAGTGCTGCATAGCTCCCACGACCACCAGAGGGCAGTGATGCCCCCCCCCCAAAAAAAGAGCTAGACAGCAAATAAGGAAGGTGGAGAAAGAACTGATGCCCTTGAATCATGGTGTTTGTTAAAAATATTAAATATATTATGTACTACCAGGAGAACAAACAAATCTGCATTGGGAAAAAGCACAACCAAAATACTCCTTAGGAATGGGGAATGTTGGACTTTGGACATATGAACTGGAAGGATCCATCTCTTGGGAAGAACATAATGTTTGGTTAAGTGCAGAGTCAGTAAAAAAGAAAGGGAAATCCCAGTTAGATGGATTGAGACAATGGTTGCAGCAATGCGCTCAAACATAGGAATGGTTTGTAAAGCTGGCCAGAAACAGGATACTTTGTTCCTAGTGTCATGAAGAGATGGAATGAATGCAATGGCACCTAACAGCAGCTACAGCAATGAAGGGATTATGCCATATCCCTGTCGCTTTTTCTATGTTGCATTAGCCAGAATTAAGTCACAGACTCTACCCCTACTCCTTGCCAACGTAGGATTGTTTGTCATACCAATTTACCAGATATATTGTCCTAAGATGGGCAAGAAGTTTTACATTCTCTACCCACTGCCCTCCTGAATAAATAACTTTTTGACCATAAAGAATATGACAGTAGGTACATTTTCATAAATTTCAGAGTGACAAATTTTGCAATTGACCATCTATAATTATAGATGTGTTTTCATCCATTATTACCTGTTGAAAATAAGTGGTATCAATTGTCTTTTGCTATACATTTTCTATCTGTATTAATGCATTCCTAGTGTTGCTAACAGATCAATAAAATAAATGTTCAGTGTCAATTAAGTTAAATATATTGTTCATATAAATATGGATGTTTATCAACTACATAAGTAAAATCATATCGAGAAACATCATTTTTCCATTCAAATGCATAAAGAAGTATGTGTAGAACTAGGCAAATAGGGTGTATAAGAATAACACAAATAGATTGGTCAGCTTTGCTATTATGCTAGGTACAAAGTACGTCATCCCAGAAACAGGAAGAAATAATCCTGTGACTCTCAAGACAGAAGAACCACAAGCAGAGAATGTGTGAGATGTTTGTGTTTAGTGAGGGTGGCAGCAGAGGCATCAGTGGGTCCCAGAACCCACACCATGAAGTGGGGTCCTAGGCTTCGCTTCACAAGCAGAGCGCCTCTGAGCAGGAAGGTAGCTCCCACAGGGCAGTGCTCTTTGGTGTTTTCTAGTGCTGGACGAGCAGAGTCCTGTGGTAGAGTCAGGCCAGCATTTGACACTCAAAAAAATGGTAAGTTGCTCTACTTCAAGAAAGAAGTGAGTCTCCAAAACTCCACAGAAGTCATTCTACTTTGTCCTAGAGCGCACTGTAAGCCAGAATCGTCTCCATGACATTGAGTCTGACTCTTTGTTTTTGTTTATTGAGAGGAGGAGAATAGAAATCAAGGAGCCACGTGGCGGAGTGGCTAAGAACTAGAGAGACCCTAGCAGCCCACAGGACTGAAAAGTGGTTCTGCTTCTAACACAAGGACTGAAACTTTATGTTTCCTGGTCTGGATTTGTTGTGACTTATTAAGATATCTAATACCCCCCCCCCCGCCCACAATCTTGGTTTTTTTTTAAAGGATGACAGGTGGATTTTACAATTTTTTTTCATTTTATTGGCATATAATTCATATATCACAAATTTCCATGCTTCAGTCACATAAAGAAGAGTTGTACAATCACCACAGTCAGTGTAAAGCATTTTCTTCATTTTTGTACTCATTATTAGTAGCTCCGTACACCCCCCCGCCCCCCCCTCCAAATCTTCAGCCATACTCCCAAGGGTTAATGAATTTAGTTACTCTATCTATTTACCTTTCTTCGATTTCATATTCAGAAAAAACATTTAAACAATCCAAGAACAACAAAGGAAAACCATAAAAATCTCAATAGAAAAGGAGAAAAATATTAAAAGGTTAAAATATTTTATATTTTCAATTATTTTACATTTTCATATGTTAAATATGAATTATTTCATATTTCAATTATTTTACAAAATCCATTAAGCATTATAAAATTTTACAAAAGGATATTTTCTCCAAATAATAGCACTTTTCATATAATGCAGTCACTCATTTGGTCAATATAGTAAATTGCAAGACTTTTTACTCTCTGAAAACTCATGTCAGAGTCTTAGATTTACTAACAGAGAATCAATATGTCATGAAGGAAGTCTTGTTTGTAGCTCAGTACCTTCAATTGGCTGAAGGTATGAATGAATATAATACTGATGATAATTTATTGCATAGCAGTAACATTTACAGCTGCAACATTTAAATTCATCATGTAACGGGGAGGGACTATTCTGTTCTTATTCATTCAAAGACAGTTGTTCAACTTGTATCTTTACTTTCGCATGTCAGAGAAAACATTAGACATGATTAGCTGCAGGTATCTGTGCCTCATGATATCCAAGCAGAATCCTTTTTATATTTCATCTTATAATTGTATTTTCAACTTAATGTTTGAAGTGTCAGTCTTTTAAAATTAGCTCATCTTGTTATGATTTAGAGCTTTGATGTGAGTGAAAGGCTTCAATTGCAATGCAGAGTCACATCTGAGAGTAAACTGCATAGACAAAGAGACTTACAAGACTAGTAAATCAAATACTCTGAACTGTCTGTGCGGATTATGAGATACTATTTGCATAACTTTGAAGTATTTATACTGATGAAATTACAATAATTAAAATCATTGCTGTGTCAATTGCTAGATGCCACAAGGCATGGCAATTACTAGCATGCAAATCAGACTTTGTGTAAGCATTTTAAAGAATAATTACCTTATTTGATTCAGATGTGCCTGAGAGGCATTAAGAATCATTTGAGCTAGTTTGCCTTCAACAATTTTAAGGCCCATAGATAATGTTGTTGTTATTATCAATTATTTACTTTTGTATATCACTTTCCCTTATTCTGTTTGAATGCCACTGATAAAATAAAAACATACAACTTTGCTGTAAGTAGTATCAGTCTCCCCTCAGCCAAACATTTCTCTTTCTAATGGGCTTGATTCTGCTACATCATCCGTTTCACATAGAACAGCTAATATGTTCCCGGAGTCTACAGTTACTCTATTTAAGGTCAGACTTGTGAATTATAGGAAAAGTAAGAAATCAGAGTAAGAAATGATCTAATATATTGCAAAATATCCTCTCAAATATGTTTATTCCAGAAGAAATGTGTAATAGTTATCAGTAGCCTTGAAATCCCTCGTGACTCATGGAAACTCTGTGTGTGTGTGTGTGTGTGTGTGGAGGATTGCTGCTCCACGGGGTCGATCTTGCAGAAATTGATCAGCAGCACCTTTGAGTGAACCTTAACCACTGACTTCTAGGTGGTGGTCAAGAGCTTAACCATTTGCAACTCCCAGTCAATCCCTAGGCTAGGTATCGGTGGTCACTAGTGCTGTCTCAGCATTTCATTCTAAAAGTTGGCAGTGTTTTACTTTCTTCATGTAATATCGGGCCATCTACACATCATGTCAGACCTGACCCCCTGCTCCTGTATGTGATCATTTAGAAAGCATCAAGAACTCCCCTTAAGTAAAATAATGAGAGGATAGCTGAGGTTTGCTCCATATGATTTTTCTGAAACAGAATGTCAGCTCTTGATCCTGTTTTTAATCTATGGAAAGATTAAACATAAGATAATTTTGTTTTGATATGCACCGTGCATCATAATTGAGCTATAAGTCACTGCATGAAGGTAGTAATTCTTATGAGAACTATTTGCTTTGTTTTGGGGGTTGGAATGAATGTCCCATGTCTCTTAGTTGAAAGAAAGAAAGAAACAAACCAATCCACTGCTGTGCTGTTGATTCTGGCTCATAGTTACCCCATTAAATAGAGTAGGTCACCAAAACTGTGATGTGCAAGGAAGTAGAAAACTCGCCTTTCTCCTGCAGACCCCGTGGTGTTTATAGAATGCTGATCTTCCAAGTAGAAACCCAACTCATAACCCAATGTAGAAGGAACTTCCTCATCATACACAGTTTCTCTAAGCAGCTGTAGTTCGTACATTTTTCAGCTTTCAAGAATTAAGATTGTGTTCATAAACAAAACTTTTTTTTCTATTTTTAAATAAGTTATTTTGGATCATGATTTGAAAGTCCTTGAAAATACACCAGGTTATTATTTTGTTGGTTTAAAAGTTAACCTCAAACTCAATTTCCAATGATTATTTGTATGGATCAATTTTCCTTTTGTGGGATGGAATGGTGCCTGTTCTTTTATTTTATAAAATAGATTGTGAAATAGATTACATTCAAAAAGAAAATATTGTGAAAAATAATTTTCAATTACTTAAACAAGCCTTAGACTAGAGAACTTAGACAAGAATATCTTCTCTAAAGAATTTAACAATTCAAGATACAAAGAAACTAATAAATGAGCAATCACCATGCTTTCCTCTTTTTACATCTACTTCTATCTGGACATTTGATATGCCCTCTCTCTTGTGAGAGATAGCAAGTATAATAGAAAATGTGTTTGCTCCTCTTTCAAAAAAAAAACTCTTAAGAAAGTGCTAGAATAATGTAAAGCATATTTTAGGTAATCATTAACTACTTGATGACTGACTGACTAAAGGTAATGAGGTAAGCAGGCAGAACATATACTGCCAGAACACATATTCCTGAAGGCATTATTGCAAATAAGTTTCTCTGTATAGTGAGAAGTTCCAGTTTTTGTGAGGAAGAAAGAGAACCTGGATTTTATCATGTCAATTTTTTTATGTCTTTAATAGTGGAATAGCTGACTTTGGATATTGTTATAATCTTTTATAGAAAAAGTGTTGAAATCTGGGGGTGGGGAAGGGGATGAAAGATCCTATAAAAACAAAGCATTTGACAATTGTTGGTGGATGAGACCACTGGACATTAAAAAGATGTGTAGGGTTTTGTGTTAGATGTATTTCCTAATATATTCCCTTTTGTTCTGGCATCTTTTTTCTCAGAGTGACTGTGAGTAATCCATATGCCTTCTTTCATGTCTTTTATACAGTCTAAATTTTTTGTTTTATTTTAAATAAGAGTTTCAATAGATAGGATCCTTCCCATTCTTTTCTGTCTTACAAAGGCATAAAATAGGGTTTCACTGATGCCCCTTAATTACATTGGTTTACAGCAACGTTTTATGAGATTTCTTAGTTACAGAGCCTGTTATAGCCCATAGTAAAGGGGGAAATGTTCCTTTGTTCCCCATGGCCAAATGAATTGTAATATGTATACTCCAGGCAGAAATTTGTGAAACATGAATACTTCTAGCATTAAAATACATTTGTATACCAGTGTTATTACAAATAGCCTTCTTTTTAATAAGAGATATATGCCTGCAACTACAATGAATCACAGTTTTTGAGAACACATCAAGTAAAAAACAAGCTAATTTCTAAAAAATAAACTCCTGAACTCTTTTGCAGGAATCTTGCTAGAAAGATAGCACTGACCAATTTTATATCTAATTTGACTTAATACTTCTAACTGTACAGATCATTTTTTAAATTTTTTACATTCAAAACATGTATATTGTACATGCCATAAAAGGACATGCTTATATGAGATGGCTTCATAAATTGCATGGAAAATGGAATTAGAATATAGTGGAATGCACAAAAACACTGTACCAAAAAAAGAACTCTGAGGTATTCCACAATTTCAGGAGGTAGCAAATGAGCAAGGACTAATGATACTGAATAAAGTTGCCCTGAAAACACTAACCACAATCAAAGGTCCAGGAATTGATGGAACACCCATCAAAATGTTTCAACATGCTGATGAAGTACTGGAAGAACTCACTAGTGTACGTCTGGGAGTGTGGAATACAACTACTTGGCCAACTGACTCGAAACGTTCCTTATTTGTAGCCCTTCCAGAGAAAGGTGACCCAACAGAATGTTCAAACTATCAAACAATAGCACTGATATCACTTGCAAGTAATTGTTTTCCTGAAGCTCATCCAGTAACAATTGCAGCAGCACACTGACAGAGAAGAAGCTAGATGTCAGGCTGGATTCAGAAGAAATTGTGGAACACGGGATCTTATTGCTCAAATCAGATTGAACTAGGCTCGAGGCAGAGGATACCAGAAATATGTTGACTTGTGTTTTATTGACAATGCCAAGATATTCAGCAGTGTGCATCTTGACAAACTATGCATAACATAGAGAAGAACAGGAATTCCAGAACTTCATTCTCCTCACAAGGAACTTGTACTTGGATCAAGAAGCAGCTGTGCAAACAAAACAAAGGACTACTGAATAGTTTCAAATCAAGAAAGGTGTCAGCAGATCTTCCCTGTCTTCTGCCTTTCAGACTCCAGCACTGTGATCCCTCACCATGCTTGTTTAATCTGTATGCTGAGCAAAAAACAGAGAAACTGGGTTATATGGAAAAGAATGTGGCATCAAATTGGAGGAAGGCTTATTACTAATTTGTGAAATGTAGATGAGCCTATATTGCTTGATGAAAGTGAGGAAGACTTGAAGTACTTGCTGATAAACATTAAGGATGCGCCCTTCATTAGGAATACAAGGCAATGTCAAGAACACCAAAATCTCCACAACTGGATCTGTAGTTAACATCCTGATAAATGAAGAACAGGTTAGAGTTGTCAAGGATTTTGTCTTGTTTGGATCCACAATTAATGTTCACTAAAGCAGAAGTCAAGAGATCAAAAGATATTTTGCAGTAGATAAACCTGGTGCACAAGATCTCTTTAGAGTATTGAAAGGCAAAGAATGGCATTTCTTTGAAGCCATGTTTTTCTTTTTCTTTTTTAATATTTTATTGGGGGTTCTTACAGCTCTTATCAAAATCCACACATATATCAATTGTGTCAAGCACATTTGTACATATGTCGCCATCATTTTTTTCATAACATTTTCCTTCTACTGAGCCCTTGGTTATCAGCCCATCATTTTTTCCCTCTGTCCCTTACTCTCCCTCCTCCATGAACCCTTGAGGATTTATTCATATTTTTTCATGTCTTACACTGACCAATGTGTCTCTTTACCCACTTTTCTGTTACCTACCCCCCTGGGAGGGGGCCTTTTATTAATCATTGTGATTGGATCCCCTTTACTCCCCTCTCCCTCCTTCTCTTATGCTCTTAGTTTCATTACTCCCTTTATTGGTCAAGAGGGGTTTGTCCTAGATTATCTGTGTTGTGATCTCTTATCTGTACCAGTGTATATACTCTTGTCCAGGCAGATTTGTAAGGTAGAATTGGGATAATGATAGTGGTGGGGGAGGAAGCCTTTAAGAACTCAAAGAAAGTTGTGTGTTTTGTCGCTGCTTTTTTGCACCTTTACTGGCTCATCTCTTTGTCGTGGTTCTTCTGTGTATATGATTCTTGTATTCCCAACAGTGTCTTTCTTTACCTTGATGATTTTTGTGCTGATTTTTCCGTGATTGCCTATATTATTTTGCCACATTGCCTCTGCTTCCCTGCAGTTACTCTATCTCAACCTTCAAGTTAACGATGTACTCTCCCTTCCCCTCCCACCTGAGATCAGCAAAGAAAGTTTCTTTTTGAAATTTTTTCTTGACTTTTTATAATAGTATCCTCATTCTTTATTTGCCCTTTTGTGACTGTCGTCCAAGTTCATGAATGTTAAGAGGTGTTTCACAGATGCATCATTATTCGTTAATATTGTGTGGCATACTCTCATTTGTATATGCCATAGATTGTTTATCCACATATAATTTGATGGACATTTAGGCTGCTTCTTTCTTTTTATTATTGTGAATAGTGCAGCTATGAACATGTATATGCTTATATTTATTTATGTCATGGCTCTCATTTTTCTAAGATATATATTGGACAGTAGGATTGCTATATCATGTGGTATTTCTTTTCCAAATTGTTAAGAAAGTAGCGTGATTTCCTACAGCATTTCAATTTACAGACATCCCAGAAATTTATGAGTGTTCCAGTATCTCCACACCATTGCCAGCATTTGTTTTCCTTTTTAAAATTTTGTTAACAGGGTCAACAAGAGCTGATATCTTCTTATTGGTCTGATGTGCAGCTTTTTAACATGTAAAGGTCAAAAGGAGTTATTCATGTGTTTGTTGACATCCTGCATGTCTTCTTCAGTGATGTGTCTGTTCTCATCTTCTTTCCAATTTAAAATTGGAATGTAGCTTTTGGGTGGTTATTACTAATATGTGAAGTTTCCTCTTTTAGAGGTAGGTATTTTTTCCCCATATGCCAAGGCCAAAAGATGTTTCCTAGTATGTGAGTTCTCTTTTTAATGTCTTGATGTAATCTTTAGATGCACATAATTTTAAGAGGTGCTACATATCTAGTTAATCTTCCATTGCTTATGCATTTTTAGTTCTATTTGATAGTTTATTTACATCATATGTTAGTGTCCCTACATTAGTCTCTATTTTTCCTTTTTTTTTGTAATTTTAGGGATTACATTTTGGTCTTCAATCCATCTTGAATTCGTATTTTTGGATATGATGTGTGCTATGAATGTCATTTCACTTTCCTACAAATAAATATCCAGTTTTGCCAAAATAACTTGTTAGACTATACCTTTGTTATTTAATAACTTTGTAGCACCTTGTCACAGATCAGCTGTCCTTAGGTGAATGGATACACTTATGGGTTCTCAATTCTGTACTGTTGGTTTAAGAACTGTCATTTTACCAGTAGTAGGTTGCTGTGACACTCTTAGCTGTATTGTAGGTTTTCAGAGTGGGAATGGTGAGCCCTCCCATTTTGTTCTTTTTGCTAGTGCATTATCTTTTGATGTCTCTTTCCATATAAAGTTTGCAATACACATCATGAGAGCACATCTGACCCCCTTGGGCTACCCTATTCTCATGAGGCAGAGGTCAGATATGTCTCAATGGCCATCCTTCTTTGCCTGTTCTGACACCAACTATTTCTCCCACATCATTCTACAGCTCTGCTGTATTCAATCATACATTGCAATGGCCTCACAAACAATGCTCAACATTGAGGAGATTTATTAGGGAAGTTAAATAGGTTCTCATATATATGCATAAGTCAGAATAAGTGAGCAGGAAGGACAGAGTTGGGGAGTCCACAGCAACACATCTGCTTAGTGGGCAGCCTAGGTTTCGTCAAGTCCTCAGCCTCTTGGTCACAGGATGCCTTGGCTTCTGAAAACAACCTGCCTCTCACTTGACCTCACAGTTCTGTAGTCTTGGATCAGATGAGGAAAATGCACCTGTGCTCCTGCTTGCAGATTCTCAGTGGCACAGTCACTGATAGAGGGCCGACTCGCCTTCCACCACTTCAGGAAGTGGTCTTTAAATATGCTATTCCAAATAGGTCTGCATTTTCTGTGTCCCAGATGACTGATCCACTAAGGAATGGCCTCAATGGAGGTGGAGTTTATTGATTAAACAATCATACTCCCAAGGAAAATGCAATCCCCAATGCAATGCAAACTTTGTAGAAATAGCACGTTATAGCTTATCTTAATCTTAGATAGATTGCTTTGACCACTTAATTGTCCACCACCACCCCCAGCCCAGCCAAATACTTGTATCATTTGATTGAATCTGTGGATAAAGAAGCACTAGATACAGTGGTCTGCCTGTACAGATTTTTTTTTAAATTAGGATGTTCAAAAATATTAGATTCATTCTTAATTCCTTTCACATAATGAATTTCATCACCCTCATCTTCTTTTACTTTCCAGTGCCCAGCATTCCTCAGATTTTCTTCTCATGTTTTGCTTGCACTTCCTGATTTGTGGTACAGTGAAGGGTTGCAGAGTTCTAGCGTTCGGTGTCCTATACCTATGTTGTCTTTTTCCAGCTGAAAACTTCCCATGTCCAATGTCTAGTTAGTATTTTCCAACTCAAAACTTTAGATATAATTTCTACATGATTCCCCAACTTATATCTTCAAAAAAGCCTCCAATATACTATACCCAACGATTTATTTAATAACCATGCTTAAATAGCTTATTTTCAGAATTAACACTCTATTCACCCAGTTTCTGTTTCCCACCCTGCAGTAACTTGCTCTGCCTGGGTCTTCTTCAACTAAGGTTATAACCAATTTGTGCCACCTCCATTTCCACCCATCTAGTGTTAGTCAATATCATCCCTCATCTACCTTACAGAAGCAGGTTCCCAGTTCCTTGATCTGCTTTCTCTTTTGCCAGGAGCTCTGGTGACACAGAGTGTTCCATGTGGGGCTGCTCACCACAGTGTCAAGAGACTCTGCTCCTAAAAAGGTTTACAGCCTGGGAATTCCACATGGGCATTCTCCTTTGTCCATTAGGCTTTTGGGAGTTGGAGTTGGCAGTTGTTAACTTTGTCTGCCTTTACTTTTGCCCTTTCTAGGAGATTCTAAATACAGGAAGCTGAGTGATTCTCTTTAGAAAGGGAGATCACGGTTTCTGCTCTCCTGGACTGCCCCAGTTTCTCATGTTAGAAAAAAGTTAAAATCATTCACACAGTTTCCAAGAAATACAAAATCTGATGTGATACTTCACTTTTTGACGAATGTACTATAATCACTTTCAGTGAATCTTGTTCACATTTCCCTCTCCCAGAACAACTATATGCATCTCCAAGATACCTTTTTGCCTGGTGCTACACTATTCTTCCTTCTGTTATCACATGATTCACTTCATTTCTTTCTGTTATCCTGTACTCTGTATTTAAAAATATACTCTCCATAGTCCTATCCTCTTCCCATGTATTCTATTTTAATGTGCAGCATTTATATTCAATTGGTATACAATAAAAGTTACTTGTTTGCTTATTGTAACTTATAAACATTAAATATGTTTTAATCCTTTATTTTCTGCTACATTTCTGTCTCGAAAGAAGTCTAGAATATAAGAGATATTTCAGAGATATTTATGTAAGTTAACCTGGAAATAGCTTTAGTCAAGTTTGGAATGCAGACCATTGTAAAGTGTTACTTTGTTAATTAACCATGATTTTAATTAAACTTATATCCACATTAACTGAACATTGTAATTATAGATAGCATATTTATTCACCTATCTAGATCCATGGAATAAGTATAAGAATTGAAACATTTGATCTACTTTCTATCTCTCATCATCAAATTGCATTTATTTACTGATATAAAATTTAGCTGTTCAGTTAAATCATAATTCCAATTTTATGCAAACTAATGATTATGTGAAACTATTTGTTAAAATATATTCTAAAGTATGTAAATTTTAACATTGCCTAAAAATCAAGTCAAAATATGAGAAAACTATTCCCAATGATAATTTTTTTCTCCTGAATTTTGTTCATAAAAATGGATATGTTACTTGAAAATACAATCAACTCACAAATAATCTATCCCAAAATTTTAGACTTGATATTTCCATTCAGTAACTTAACTTTCCTAGCAAAATCAGTATGCTAAATAATAATATCTGATTACTAGCAACTTCACAGTCTTATGAAATGTCTTTGAAATGCCGAGTTTTCATGCAGAGTAGCTGTCTATTGTATTTTACTGCCAAATAACATGTTTCCAATAGTAAAACGACAGGGAATACTGACTGAGCTATTAATAAAACACACCAGCTTTTAGCTGGCAAAGCAACCTTCTTTCCATCAAACATGTCTCAGCCTTTAATAAAGAAACTCAAGTGGTGTAGGTGAAAAATTACTTTTCTCACCCGGTCATCTGTCTGTCATGTATTATTCAGGTCACCAATGTTTGTCCTGAACTGTATCATTCTGCAGTTGTGTCAGGTATGAGATATGTTCAGTGTAATTCCATCAGACTTCGTGAAGTTGATTAGAACAGATCACCTTTCGGCATGGGCTCAAGTTATCTCAGCAGATTGAGTAAAAAAGACTTATTTATCTTTGCCTTATAATAAAGAAAGAGATGAGCAAATTTATCCATTAACTTGAAAAGAGTCACATATTTGGTGTGAAAACAAACTACAGTCAGGAAAGCTATTGAAAATATCATAGTACAGGGACATTTCTTCAAGGGAAAGAAAGCTTACAGTGGATCTACATTTGATAGAATTACATATTGAACCAAAGTACGTGCATTTTATTATAGTTCTTAAAATAATAAATGTTTGTCCCTCGACAACAACAATAAATTACATTACAATTCATGTTATTTGATTTCCATGAACTTCTTTCAATATTCTTTCTGGAAAATAATGTATATATTTGTTTTATAATCTTCTATGCTTGTGTAATGATTATACTCCTTTAACAAATAAAATCATCTGCACAGGTGTGAACTCATACAAGATGCTTTGTTGACCAATCAAATCATAGTTCTTCGTTAGTTACCAGGTACAACACAGGGAATGGCAAATGAAGACACAATTTTCAAGGACATTCAGTGAAGGGCAACAGAAATGTTCAGTAATGGTAATGGTTGAACTGCATGATGAATATATTTAATTCTCCTGAACTGGTGTATATGAACATTGTTGAAATGGCAAATATATTGTTGCCTATATATTTATTGTAAGTTGCTGTTGAGCCAATGCTGACTCTTGACGGTGTATTTATTGTAACTGAAAAACAAATAAACACAAATCTTGAAAAAAATAACTGAGTTAGGTGCACAAAAATAAAGTGTTGTCTAACATTGCCTGGTCTTCATATCCCTCAAGTGTATCTGCATAGTAGGGAGTGAGCAAGGTAAGTAGGGGTAGACGTGCACTCAAATTCTAACACAGTTTAATGTGATTTTAGAAGCTTCTGAACGTCAGAATAAAATGTAGGGCAGCCTATCTAATTAATATATAGTAACATATGTTTACATATGCATCCATAAACAATGTACACACATCACGTTTAAACACTGGCTCATTCTCACGTGATTATATAACCCAAATTACTCAACAAACACATCATTTTCTCACAGTTTGCATTAATCACAGTAGTAAAATTATTCTACATTACTATTTTTTCTAATCAATGCACATTTAGCGATACTCGACTATAAGTTGTGAGAAGAGAAACTGTCTGTAATGGTGCAATGTATCAACTTAGCTGGGTCACAATTCTCAGTGGTTTGGTAAATTTGTAAATGATATATCTTGAAAATTATGTAAAGATATAACTTGGCAGTTAGTGCAGATGTAGTTATTCTCTATTGATATGGGCATTGTTCATTTGCACTTAAGGCCTTTTTTATATAATAAGCTAGTCCTTTGGATCGTTATATTGATAAGTGAATAATAGCTATAGAAATTAATTTATGTTCACTCCTGTTTCTCTGTTACAAGTTGTAAACATCAATGAAATCATTTTTGAAAAATTCCCACAATAGAAGAATAGTCAGTATTTTTATAAAAACAAAGCTGGGATTGTTAAAAAAACAAATAAAATTGTGAAATATAACAGTCATTTGATGTTCTTAATTATCATCATATTTTAAATTTTTTCATGTAGATAATTTATACAATCCAATAGACTCAGAAATAAATCTTATTCCTCTTGTCTACCACCCTCTCTAAAGTAGGATGTGATTTGAATTAGGAACCTTTAAAAAAGACCTTAATTCTTTTATACCACATGGTTTATTTGTTATAAAAAATGTTTATGAAGAAATAAGAAGAGATCCTCTCTATCTACTCTTTCTATTTTTTAAAAAACTCTGGTGTTTTCCTCTTACTTGGTGCCATAAATTGAAACAACAAATATTTATTGAATTTCAGGGATGTGGCGGGTGGTATGCTGTGCTGTAGAGAATGCTTGACAGGGATAACGTTTGTTCTTATAGACCAAAGAGTGTTTTAGAACAGGTGCAAAGGCAAACCTTACATGTGTAAAGTCATTGAGATCATACAGAACAAGTCTAAATCAAGTGTTAGTACTTCAAAAGAGCAAATTCAAGCTACCAGACACATTTTTAGAAGGAGAAATATAGACAAGGGTGGATTATTGATAAAATATTTATAATAAAAGAAAAATAAATATGTGTCTATTTACATTTCCATTCACTTTACATTTTGTAATATTTTATTCATTTGTTTGAGATACATATAAGCTATCCCTTGTAAGTTCTTTATGAAATTATTAATCAGATAGGGTTGAATATTTAAACTGACATCCCAGCCAGGCTGCCTTCACTGGGCCAGTTTATCTAGTTAATTCTAGCTGCAAAAGTGGGCTCCTTTTCACCTACCTTGCATCAACATAGGCTATCTTACTGATCTTAATGAAAAGGTTGAAGAGCGATATTACATAAATTTTGAAAACTAGCATTTCATAATGGATCTTAAAGTACAATTCTATATGTAATAGGATATCTATCTAAACAAGTACACTTAAAGAAATAACGTTTAATACAACTCTTATTCAAATTTATGCAATAACCACTATAACCAATGATGAAAAAAGTGAAGTGTGTTTACAATGCCACACAATGAGAAGTTGCAGAAAATCCAAACTTGACTGAGGAGAGTATATGGTTGCTGACATCAGCTGAGTTTTGAATGAGGCAGAGAGTATCCAAAAAGTGCTTACTTTCTTGACTATGCATAGGCATTAATCTATGTGGATAAAAATATGGGTAATGTTACAAAGAATATGCCATCATGCTCAGGTGAAACCTGTACAACTAAAACAAGGGATTCCTGTGTAGGATAAATTAGGAAAAATGGCTACATCTTTCTTCACTTATTCAATCTGCACGCTGAGCAAATAATCTGTATGGGAAAAATATGGAATCAGGATTGGAGAAAAGTTCATCTCCAACTCTTAATACGGATTGCACAACCATGATTCCTGAAAGCAAGGGGTATTGCGGAACTGGATGTAATCAAGGACTGCATTTTCATTATGGATTAAAATTCTGTACAAAAGAAACCAAAATCCTCATAACTGAGTCAGTAGAAAGCACCATGGAAGTAGAAACAAAATGAAGTCATCAAGGATTTAATTTTGCTTGCCTTAATGATGAACAGTTATGGAAGCATCAGTAAAGAAGTCCAAAGATGCATGCATTGGGCTGATATGTTTCAGAGTTATCTTTTAAAATTTAAAGAACAAAGACATCTCTTAGAGGATGAAGTTGTGCCTGACTCAAGCCAGGACATTTTCAATCATCTCTTAAGTGCGTGAAAGTCAGACATCAATAAGGGAGACAGATTAAGAAACTGATACCTTTGAATTATGTTGTGGGTGAAGAATATTAAATATACCATGAACTTCCATAAGAACAAACAAATCTGTTTTGAAACGAGTATAGTATGAATTCTCTTAAGAAGTGAAAAGATTTTATCTGAAGATCATGTCATCATTATCATGAGGGGTCATTCCTTGAAAAATAACAATACACTTGGTACAATAGAGAACCAGCAAAAATAAAAGAAAGAAAACTACTGTCAATAAGTTATGTTGACCTAAATATAAGGAGGTAATACCAAGGACTTAAATAGAAAGAAAATGTTTTGAGAATGATCATGGCAACAAATGTACAAATGTGTTTTGCATACAATAGATGTATGTATTGATTGGGATAAGAATTGTATGAGCCCCCCCAAAAATGATTTTTTAAAGATATATTGACCCAGTTGACATAACAATGGAGTTCAAACTTAATAGCAAGTTTGAGGATGATGCAGTGTGCGGCATCATGGGACCAGCTCAGTGGAGTCTACAAAGAGCAGCGTCAGAAGGAGGTGTGCTGCTATATGCTCCTGAGTTGGTTCTGATGCAGGGAGACTCTATGTTCAATAAAACAGAACAATAACTTGTCTGCCTCATGCTCACTATTCTTATTATATTTAAGCTTCTTGTTGCAATCACAGGGTCTGTGATTGTGTATACACACATGTGTATACACACATTTGTTTTGTTGTTTGCCTAGTGGCAGCACTTAGGACTGACATTAAAATTTTATTTTGAATGATCTAGTTGGATTTAAAACAAATTTCAATATTTAAATATTTCATAACATTTTTGTTTCAATATAGCTCTACCTTTTACTGCATCTTTTGAAGTATTATTGTCAAAAATTATACCTTTGTGCATTGTAAGTACAGAGCAGTTTTAAAATGATCACTTTATACAGTTGCTTTTCATATCAGAGAGCAGAAAATGAGCTACTATATATAATATGTATATATAATATTTAACTAAGTTATTGGTCTTTGTATATTTTCTGTACATGTTTAAGTTACTAGCTGGTGTCATTACAATTCAGGCTGAAGGACATTCTTCAGTGTCTCTTTTCTTAAAGGAAAATAGGCTAATGATAAATTATTTCAGGTTTATCTAGGAATGCTTTATTTTTACTTCAATTCTTTAGAAAAGTTTGTTTAATATTGAATCCTTGGTTAATTGTCTTTTTCTTTTGGTCCTTCTAATGTTCTGATGAGAAATCATCTATTAATCTTATTAAGGACCCCTTATGCATGATGAGATACTTTATTTCTTGCTACAACAGTCCAGATTCATTTTTTATCTTTGGACATTTTTACTATAATTTATCCAAATATGGATTTCTTAGAGTTTATCCTATGTAGAATTTGTTGTCCTTTTGAGATATATAAATTAATATGTTTCATTAAATCTGGAAAGTTTTCAGAAATTATTCATTTAAATATGCCTTATACCACTTTTGCTCTCTTCTGCCAGTTATGAAGAATGTATTGACATGCTTAAAAGCCTCTAGCTCTTTATGATTTTTCACTCATTTTTCTTTCTCTTTTTCTTAATCTCAATTAACTTATCACTAAGTTTGCTGTTTTCCCCCATCTATACAGCCAGAAAAATTAAATGCTTTTGTGATGATGATAAACTCAAAAGATTATAAAATACTAATAAGCAAAAGAAAACAAGCATAACACTAAGTGAGGATTTCAGCTGCCAGTCCTTAACAGGCAAGGTTGTTCAAACATAGAAAGGCTCCTTCCTGTCTTACCTCTTCACAGCAAAACTAGGAGGATTGAATCTCTTTAGTGCACTTCTGAATTCAGAATCAGGTGAGGTTAACAGAGTTCTCATTTCCAGGACAACTGTCAATCTTGAACATCTTATACTGTAGTCACCTAGGGTCAAGGCTTACTTGTTAAGCTGTTCTTTCAGTCTGCAAGGCTGGCAGCTGTAGTTTGAGATCTTTCCGATATTTATAGCATTCTACTCTCAAGTTTCAAAATGTTTCCCTACATTAGTTCTTAATATCACTATCCTTTAATAGCAGGAGTCACTATAACTATGATCCAAAATAGCTTCCCTTTCCCGATGGTGTCCAAGTGAGCTCCAAAAAGGAAAGAAACCCCCCCGGAATTATTCCTCTCACTCAACTTGTTGCCCTGAGTTCCTTCTGAAAATCCCGATAAAAGGTCAAAGCCAGATAAAAGGTACATTAATGAAATATAGCTCAGAGTCAACCAAAGCTACAGCTAATGGAGATAAAGAGAAAGAGATCTTAGGCTTCTTAAAATAGCAAAGAAGACAGGACTTTGAAAAGAAATAGGCTTAAAGTACTTTTGGAGATTTTTTTGTGGAGTTTAGTTAGAAAAACTGCATGTTCTAAAATGCATAATTAATAAGTCTATTGATTAATCATTCATAGTCATACCTTCAGTTTAGCATTTCTAAATGCTGGCATGTCTGAAGATTACATTCAGTCTGTTTTCCCTCTGAGATTACTGTTAAATAAATAATATCTGTGGTTATAGGTAAGTAACTGGAAACATCCTTTTTGTTAAAAACATATTCCTGATACTGTCTTTCTGTTTCTAATGCACTCACCTACAAGATTTTTTATTCCTTCCATGGACACATGAGTAAATTGAAGAATGACACTACAGAATCATGACAAGCCTCCAAACCAGCCCCTTCTGACAGGACTTCTGAGAAGCATTATGTGGCAGCTAACAGGTGAGAGTGAGACACCTTCAGGGTTTGATATTTAGTAAAATGGGTAGAAGTTTTGGTACCAGACCTTCTTTATCCAAATTTTATACTGTATCATTATTCCTGTCGTAGAACTAGAAAAACAGTTTCTAATGAAAGACTATCTATAATATTTTCTTGGCTTTTATCTTTTCCTTTGAATTGTGAATCTAAGTGTGTAGTTATTTTTCATGACAAATGATAGGATATTGCAGTATAATTTAAGGTTATGAACTAGTCAAAGTGAAAATCAAGAATAGAACTTCAATGTGTGAAAGTATATCATTATGCAATAGGGAGTTAAAAAGAAAAAATATAGATGAAATACATGATATTATGTATATATCATATTAATTTCATAGACAAAACAGCACATATATTCGAATCTGTGGGCTATGTAAGCTATATTGATTATTAAAATCTGATCTCATAAACATCTGGTTAATGGAAAGCATCAGCTAGAGCAGAACAAAATTGCACAATCTTATTCTACAAATTGGAAAACTGAGTTTATTGTCAACATTAGTAATGGCTCTAAATTGTTTACATTTCATGTTTTAGACATTCTCAATCATTTTAATATTTCCATTGCTTTTCTGATGAGCAAGTTGCCTCTCTTCCATTTTCCCCAAGAGTCAGGTATTATCCTAAGATTTTTATATTTGGAAATTACATCCATATAGTCCCCCTGACTTCAAGTCAATGTCAACTTATCGGGGCCCTGTAGAATGGGTAGAACTGCTCTTCATTTGCCAAAACTACAAATCTTTCATGGAACAAACATAGATGGAGACATCTTTTTTCCTATGGAGGATCTGGTAGCTTTCAACCATGTACCTTGTGGTTAACAGTCCAACACTTAACCCACTACATTACCAGTAATCAAATATTTGTATATACACTTATTTGGGCATTGCAAACAAGTACATTGAATGTCGAGTGCCTCTCTATTTAACCTTGACCCTAGGACAGAATGGATGGGATTAGTAAAGGGTTTCACTCCCTGCCCTCCAGTTGACTCACTCACAGCATACATCCATGAGTAGATGATGGACCATACATTCGCAACGCTGTGTAAGCTTCACAGACATAACCAGACACCGTGAGGGAATACATCACAAGGCAAGGGGGTGAGAAACATAGACTTGGGGTGCATACTAGTAACTTTATTGGAAAAACTCTTTTGAGTTTCCAAGACTTAAATTTGGGGGGGGGGCATCGCTGCCCTCTGGTGGTGGGAGTAGGAGGCCCAGCTTTGCTGCTGGACTTGAACCTCCAACCCCGGGGGCCACAGTCCTGCGCACAACCACTACGCCATGGAGACTCAGCCCCAAGACTTAAATTTTTATGGGATTAGATAGACCCATCTTTCTTCCATGGCATGGCTGGTAAAGTTTTCTATCCCCCAGTTCAGGAAATATTGATGCACTCTATTTTAGAGGTAACTGGGGTCTACCTAGCTCTACAGGTTTCAGTGTTGTGGAAAGTAATATATAGCCCATTAGTGCAGTGGACTAATTATTTTCATGCCTTTTTATCACATTATCAGGAGCTCTTATAATAACTCACACATCAATTTTATCAAATACATTTGTACATGTCATGCCATTGTCATTTTCAAAACATTATCATTCTGCTTGTGTCCTTGGTATTAACTTCTCTTTTATCCTTCCCTCTCCCACCCTCACACCTACACCCTCAAGGACCCATGATAAATTATAAATTACTATTATTTTTATATCTTTAATTGTCCACTGTTTCCCTTCACCTGCATTTTTATTGTTCATCCCCCTAGGGATAGGGCTTCTACATTTATCATGGTAGTTGGTTCACCTTTCTGCCCCCACCTTCCCTACACCCTCTTGGTCTCACTACTCCCGTTATTGCTTCTTAAGGGTTTATCTGTCCTAGATCCCCAGTGTCAAGAGCTCCAGTCTAGCCAGACTTGTACAGTAAAACTGGTGTCATGATAGTCAGGGATGGGAACCATTCAAACCTGAGGAATGTTTTGTATTTCATGCCTATGGTACTATCTCTTTACCCAAAAACTCATTTCTTGAGGTGTCTGATTATGTCTATGAAAGCTTCGTAACATTGCTCCTGCATGCTCCTGGGATATATTTGCAGGATAAGTGCATACATATATGCAAATAAATCTTGTCAAATTTATATATACTTGTTGGTAGGCAGCCACTCTCCTTCCTACACCTATTCAGCCTGCCTATCCAAGAATCTACTGGCAGGATCTATACCTATTCAGTCTTCCTATCAAAGGGATAGGCAGGATGGTGTATCTAACAATATTTGCCTCTTTTGCCTTTAACAGACTCTTCTGGTTTATCAGACTCTTCCCAAGTCTGTTATTTATTTTTGGTCAACTTTCTTCTTATTATATATTGCTTTCCTCTTTGCCCAAGTTAGCGTTGCCTACCCAACATGAGGCAATCGGATGAAATGATGAATCTAAAGGGATATAAAATCTCAGGGGGAAAAAAAAGCCATCAAATTGAGTTTGGAATATGGATTCGAAAGACCATAATCATCAAAATCATCAAAATAGATATGTTAAGGTTAGAACGGAGAATTGCTATTGAAAAATGAATCTAAAGTTAATGTCATAGATTTAGAAATCTTAAATAAGCAAATTTTAATAGAGTTTATTCATTGGACTAGTGATTGATAACTAATCAACAAAGGTTCCAGTTGACACCATGGAAATATGCACAAATTCCAAGATAGATGAAGTAATGAGAAGGAAATCAGTCAAGGGGAATGCACTGATTTAAAAAAAAAAAACAAAGATGCAAACAAAATAATGAGGAAAGAATTCTGAGTAGACAAAAGCAGAGAATAGGAAGGAGGGTGGGCAGGGTATGCATATACACTCTACCCAGTGGCTTCTCTTTGAGGACTTAGAGCTAATTCCTACAGGACCCTGGGACTTTAAAGTCATTTCCAAAACATGGATGGAGAGATGAATTAGTGAAGCAATAAATCAAAATTTTCATTATTTAACAATGCTAAAAATCAAATTCTTTATAGATTTCGAATACTTTATGACTTAAAAGAGATCATTTTAACAGAAGATACTGAGAAGAGTTGGCCTGGATCTGTAGAAAAGGAAGGCATATTGCAGAATGTAATTAGTTATTAAATTTTCTAGATACCATGTGTGAATTGAAGAGTTAAGCTGCTTGAATATTCTAACAAGGAGGCACATGATGTACTACAGCTTTAGAATTCACAATATGTTGCTCTTGATTAGAATTAAAATAATGACATCTAGTTTGTCTTTAAGTGTGAAAGGGTCGTTTGTCTTTAACACATAGGTCGGGGTAAGCAACACACAATGAATCTCTTAGTATTACTTCCCCTAATTCCTTTCCCATGGCAGGTTTAGAACTGATCAAAGACTTCCCCTGGGAGGTCCTTTCAAGATAAGTATCACCTGAGAGTGCAGATAAAGCCACTCCCTCCTCAATGTAATTATCTGAATTTCTTTTCTGTAAATCTGTTTTGGAGGAATATTATGATATGGAAGAAAGAAGACAGGATTTGGAGCCAAGGAATTTGATTCCTAACTGGACAGCCCTTTGGACAGAGAAATCCATTCATTTAGTTTCAATTTAAAAAAAAATCTAAATAAAAAATTATTAACTCTGCTATTTTAGATTTCCTATAATCTCTAATATGGTGGGATTCTGTGCAACAAAAGCAAACTCCTTTCCACTTTTAGTTGCCATGATTATGGTATTCTAAATGAAAATATGTCAGAGACGTAATATGCATAGAGATGCTCATATTTTTAAATCTACAAAAAGTATGGCAACAGTATTTACAAGATTCAGAGATGCTAAAACCATTCCCAGATCTCAATTAATTGGCTTAATGTTTTGAAATCAAGGACTATAAATATTTGTCTCAATTTTTTCTCACAGATACTCCTGATTTTATTATCAACTACGTTTGCTTATGTATCTTCTGCTATCAAATTCAGGAGCTGGAGAGCAAAAGTATGAAGAGGTACAGGGGGCTGGGTAGATCATTCAATTGTCCTTTTTTTTAGTGGAATGTTTTCCTACTATAATATCAACTCTTTTCCCTCTATATTGTGATGGAGAAAGGAAGCTCATATGTGTATTAGAGACAGTTTCACAGAAAGAGCAAGTGTACATTAAGAAAGCATCCCTACCCAGTCCAGTCCAAGTTCCTAAGTCAGACATCAGCCCGTATGTCCCACACCAATCTACCACAAAGTCCTCCGCAAATTCGCAAAACACATGCAATGATTCCCAATGCAGAAGGATCACAAGCCAGTGGATAGAAGGAAGTCTTTGAATCCAGTGGCGGGGTAAGCATCTCAGCACCGGCAGGGCATCTCCATGTGGCTGATCCAGCATTCAGGACTCCATCAGGGTAGCTCCATGGAGCTTCTCCTCAGGGATATCTCCTGAGGGATATCACAGGAGGTGAGCCTTGCCAGCTGTGACAGAGAACCAGCAAAGGCAGCTGCACCCTGGTTTGACGATCAGAGAGCAAAAGAGGGAAAGAAGAGGCTACCCAAGCCATTGACCTCTTCGCCCTTCAATTGAACTCTCCTTCAATTAATCCCACATGTGTCCATTGGCCAGGTTGACACAGAAGCCTAACTATGACATTCGTGAAACACAAATTTTTAGTCCAATTAACTTAGATGTGTTGTTTAACATAGACCCTAAACATCTAATCAAAGAAACCTAAACCTGCAGAAGATACATTAGAAACCTCACTAGCTATTGTTTTATTTTGTCATTGTTGTAAATGTAACTGTTATACTTTTATCAACTCAACTTATCATAGATGTCCAGCTTATTAACAAGTTATAATAATCAGCAATGTAATCATAACCCTAATCAATGCAATATTTCCATCAATGTAAACTATCATCCCACCCTCCATTTTTACAGCTTGTATCCGCTATAATAGATTTCTTTAGTTAACCCAGTGCATCTGGAAGAAGATATGTGTGGAGTCCCACCCATTTGTCAGATCACAGTGTAATAACATCTCCTGGGGAGAGGTTATTTATAAGAGACCAAGTGGAAAATTGGTCTATTCCATTTGCCTTTCTCTCTTCTCTGCTTGATGGGATCCTGGGCCTGGTGTCTGGGGCCAAGGCCCCATGGGGCCCGCCAACCTTGGGAACTGCTACTTCCCTGCTACATTACGGCTGACCTTGAATCCATTCACTAGCCTATGATCTCCCAACTTCCACTTCACTTTCCTGACTCATGCCCAGGCCGCTATATGAGTTTGCAGGGGCCCCAGCTAGCATCTGACCATGGAATTGAGTTGATCTGGGCCAGGCAGTTTCCTTCACATATTTTCTCTCTTGATATAGTTATTTCTTGTTTTAAAAAAATCCTTTAATTGGGGACTCATCCAACTTGTATCAAAATCCATATATAAGTCCATTGTGTGTCAAGCACATACATTCATTGCTCTCATCATTCTCATAACGTTTGCTTTTTATTTAAGTCTTTGGCATTTGCCCATTTCCTCTCTCACGCCCCACTCTCCCCCTTCATTAACCCTTGATTATTTATAATTTATTATTACTTTGTCATATCTTACACATTGGATATAGTTATTTCTTATACATGCATGTGTATCACTAATTTTGCTTCTCTAGAAACCCCAGTTTGACACATACATTTTGGTACCATGGGATAATGAAATCAATAAAGAATTTGTCTAAGCATTTTGAAGCCCCTTGAAGATTGCCTTGACACATAACTCTTTATTAGTGTGGTAATAATGCATTTTTCCTTTTATTTATTTATTCAACGTGTCACTGTTTTTTCCAACTCCATTCATAATGTAGTATATAGCAACATTTCTGTTACCGGGTGAGTAGTACTCTATTGTGTATGCAATTTTCTGTCACAGTTCTTGTTTATTTAATTTATGAAAGGCAATTAGTTTGTCTCCACCTTTTGACTAATGTGAATAGTGCATCAGTAGTGCATTAGTGTACTAGTGACTGTATCTCTACTTTCAAATGTTTGGGGTGTCTACCAACAAGTTGAATTTGGGGGGCATGGATTCACTTGGTTTTTGGGGTTTTTTTGAGAAACTTCCACACTGTTTTTCATCTTAGCTGTTTCATTTTGCATTTCCATTAGTGTCAGTTCAGAATTTCAATTTCCTCACATCCTCAAAACATTATTTTGCAATTGTTCTTTAGTCATTCTATTCCATTGTAAAAATGCAGGAAGAAAAATACATATTTGTAAGCATATTTGTGAGGTTCTACCTTTTTTTAAAATAAAGATCATTTTATGATCACAAATTGATGAGAACATCTGCAAGTTCTTTGTCATTGGAAGAGAAATTTTTACTCACTTGATCGAAATATTCTTCAGAAATATATTTAAAATACATTTACAACAATATAAATCTACTGCTTTATTTGATGATATACAAAATGATGGCTTTTAATTTAATTTCTTGTTTCCAAACGATTTTATTAAGGGACAAATCCAGATGTCATACCATTCCATACTTCAATTGAATCAAGCAGTGTTGCCCAATTGCTAGCAAGGTTATTACTTTTTAGTTTATCTGTTATTTACTCATCTTAATCAAATCAAAAACATATGAGAAAGAAAATCTTTGTGAGGTTTTAATAATTTTCACTCTTGCAAACCCTGGAATCATCTTTTATTTTGCCTACTTGTTTATCATTTCCTAATCATCTGGGGTTTTTCTAGTCATTTAATTAAATGTAACCTATTTCTTCTATGATTTTTGCTTCTTTTGAGCCAGAAATAATAAGAAAGAAATTGAATTCTTTAGAGAAACCGTGCTTGTCTTTACAATATAGTCCTGTAGCCTAAAAGACAACAAAATAATACACCACTACTGGAAATGGTCTGAGTGAAATTTGAAAAGTTGTCTCTCTTAATCTACATTTTTCAAGTGATTCTTTTTCAGCACATAATTGCTGCTGGACTAATGACTTTTATCTCCTTTCTTTCCCTCCCTCCCCCCTTTTCTCCTTTCTGCTTTATCTACAAAGAACCAGTGTCGCCAGGGCAAAGGTTGACCTCTGATTGAGAAGTCACTGCCCCCACTCATATTTGGCTGAAAGTTTGAAAACAAGATGAAGTTATTTGTTTTATTGTTGTTTTCTCCCATTTGTGTTGACATTGAGCTTTCCCACATTTGTTGTCAGCATGAGATCAGTATCTTTAGCAGAGCCTCTCAGAGTTGTCTGGTACCTTACAAAAATCACTAGCTCTTTTGAACAAGGAATTTGAGTCTCTAAGGGTAGAAATTGAGCTCACATTTCTTGACGGTAACCTTTAACTCTCTTACGTGCTAGAAGAAGCACTAGAAAATGATTTAGAACAGAACAAAGTAACGGGGCATATTAGAAATATATTTTTCCCTTACTGTTGATAACATGTTTTTAGTATATATTTGTAACAAGGAAAACTCCTTACAAAGATTTGTGTCTATGTTTCCACAAGACAATATCTCCTTTGGAATCTTCCTTACAGTAAAATATGCATATTTGGAGTTCAATTATATTGTTTTCCAAATGCAGAATTTCTTTGTTGGGGCCACCCCATGCTTGATGGCCTGTGGATTGAACTCTTTTCTCCACACTAAATTGTGCTTACACTTCACTTAAGCTTATTCTTTATATTGAGTCTAGCTGAATTTTCAGTTTCTGCTGCTTATGCTCTTTGGTTTTGTGAAGAAATTTAACTTAACAGAATGTGATCATTTGGGCATAATCATAGTCGATAAATAATGATATAAAACTGTTGAAATTGCAGACCCCGCAGGGGTCCTTTCCTTTCTAGCAGACTTAGCATAAATAAAACAAATTTACGTATATTATGCAAATATTGTGCTCTACAAAACTCACCGCTGAAATAGTCAGATGTATTTTAAATTTGATCTTCTAACAGGATTACGAAGAAAAAAACATGAAAATAATTTCACATAAGGAAACAATTCAGGATACTTTTCATTAAAATATATTGCAAAATAGTTTTTATTTTATTTTATAAGAGGCTAATTCCACAGCTTTAAAAGTAAGACCCCCTCTCACTCATCCTTGCACCCATATATGCACAAACATGTTGGGATAAGTCCCCAAATAAATTCTCAGGAATGCAAGTAGCGCTCTGGTTATCCCTTTAGTATATTGATGCTGCCACACACAACCATCTGATATAAAAACCAGGCAGAGGTCCCGGTAAAAAGAGTATCCCCTCTGACTGTCTTCTAATTCAATAATCTTGGTGGGGCTCTGAGGAGCGCCATAAGCCCACTTTGAGTTAAAATTAGGTATCCAAAAGGCTGAATTCTTATATTGTTGACATCCCTCTACAACCTCATTTCATTTCGTTTACTCAGGATTAACTGAATTACTTTGGTTTGCCTGTGGAAATAAAAGCACTTGAATACTTTATGTGGGTGCCCTGTAATTAGGCCATGGAATGTGTAGATTAAATAATACCAGAATGCTGTGAATAATTGAAGTATGTATACAATGGTTAATTTGTCATAGATGGGTGCACACTAAATCTCACGGGCTTCATCAGTACTCATCATCAGCTGTTTAGAAGGGAGGACGGGGGAACTGATCATAATGATCGACAGAGGGTCCCATCCCAGGGGGACAGACAGCAGAAAAGTGGGGGAAATGAGATGGCAGTTGGTGTAAGACACGAAAGAAGAATGATAAATTATGGAGGCGGCATCGGGAAGGGAGGGTAAAGGAGGAAGGCGGAACAATGAGGAACTAATGTCCGGGGCTGAAGTAGAAAGAAAATGTTTTGAAAAAGATGATGAGAACATATGTACAGGTGTCTTTGACAAAATGGATACACGTATGGATTGTGTTAAGAGCTCCAAATAAAATTATTTTTAAAGAAAGAACCTTCGTTTTTCCCCATCCCTAAAGAATTTGTGTCACGAACTAAATGTACTGGTTGATATCCACCTCAAAGGGCCTTTGGTGATGTATCTGAGGACAGGTAGATGCTGGTAAATGTGCAGCGGGGCCTCCAACTGCTTTGTTGTCTTACCATGAACATTTTCCCCAATGGTTATTGAGTTGATGTTGACTCACAGTGACTTCCTGTGTGCTGTTGCTCTACACAGTTTTCAGTGGGTAATATTTAAAACGTAGATCACCCTGCCTACCTTTCAAGACCAATGTGGGTGTCCCTTCAATGTTTTGGTTAGTAGCTGATTGCACCAACCTGGACCACTCATCACTGAATATGATGGATTAAATCAAACACAAGTGATAACTTTGAGCCCTTAAAAATATCAACTATAAGGGAAAACAGCTTCTTTTGTAGTGGGGCCCTAATTAGGTAAATTCTACTACTAAGACAGCAGCCCAGAGAGGATGTGCAGTTGTTAACTATCCTCACAGTCTTCTTAACGCATCTACCACAGAGGCCAGTGGAGATCAAGTGCATGCCAGTTTCAGAGACCAAAAGAAACCCCCACTTTGCAAAATAACCCTCAGGCACACTTTTGAAGTGCAGCTTTTTCTTTGGAAGAGATATAGAGAGAAAGAAACAGAGATAAACACAGTTTTTGCTAAATGTTAACAGCTTTGATTTAAAGATAATTAAAAAGGAAAGCATGAAACAATGATCACAGTGTTATTTGATACACCTGAATAATTGCCTGCACTAATAGAAAATGCCTTGGCATTATGAAAAGAGCTTTAGCTTGGAAAAAGATGCATAAATTGAGTTTTCACCCTAGTTTTCTTCTATGCTGAATAAATGAGAAATGCAACTTGACTGTGTGGCTATTTCCTTAGCCATAAAATGGGATTGAGAATATCAAAAATACAGTTATTAATTACAAATTTGTAGAGTAGATCTTGTATAATTTTGAAAAAAAATGAAAAATGATTAGACTCTAAATACTTTCATTATGTTTTTCTTATTATCCCCCTTTTGCACACACTTCTTATCAAATAAATTATTTGATGATTCTTTATTAGACAAAGATTTATGTCTAAGTTATCCATAATAAAGTAAAGCTATTAGTTAGGACTTGGATCTGTCTCAATAAAATTACTAATCTTTGAAAAAGCACAAAGTAAATATATTTGAATTCTTCTATAGTCCCCCAAATTGTATTCTGATGAGTCATTCACTTTTCCTGGATCGTACCATACTTCAAAAGGTTATTGGAGATTTTTGTTGCTCTTGTGGAGAAAATATCTATTTTTATTACTAGAATTATTATTTTGGGTATAGTGATACTAGACTTATGCCCTTTGTGGGTGGTATGGATTGTTAAATAAACAACTCAATGGTTCATATTTTAATATTTTGAGTGAAACATTATACTATCAGTCAACTCTGGGAGCTACTCTGACATATTACTGAAGTAAGACTTTAGTTAAAATAACTCCATACCTTTTCCTTCTCTAACACTATTATCAAATTATACTTTATTTGCTATTTCTAAATCATTAGTTGACATTGTTGTGTTCAAAACATTCATCATGTTGTTTATTTTGTTTCCACAATGAATTGTTTTTTGAAAACTCATATGGTTGAAAACTAACTACATACTTAAACAATTCTCTTAAGAAGCAATGTTCAGGGATGCGAGAGTATGGCAACTAAATAAAAAGCAGAGGAAGATCTCCAAAGCAAACCACTGAAGAGGTTCTGCTAGAGAGGATATCTTGCACATCCTAACAGCAAGAAAAACAAGTTAAAAATGTAAGTAGATCCCATTATCTTAAAGTGGGAGAGGAGCAACCCCTGCTGGCAGACTCTAGGAAACTTCTCTGGGAGCATTTCCCCCCCCCCCCCCCCCCCCCAACCCACCCCAGCACAGCAGACTTTCCCCAGCTGCTGAAATAACCTCTCCACCCAAATATTTGCCTTTCTGGCTTCTGGAGGACCTGCATGAATAGCAGACTGTGTGGGTAGCCTGGTGCAGACACTCTGTACCCCAGCTATGCTTTCCATCATCTCCCCCCTTCCTTTTTTCTTTCCTGTTTTGCTCCCCAGGGCTTTCCACCTCCGCATATTCCATCTTCTCCCCTTCCAAACAAGCAGGAATCCCCACCCACAGGTAGGTTTTTTTTTTAACTTAATTCTCTCTATTTTTTGGGGGGTATTTTTTATTATCACAATACTCCCCTACCCCCAGTTCTCTCCTGTTTTCTCTTCTCATATCTACTTTCTATGCAACCCCCTGTGTTCTAAAATCATCTGTGTTCTAAAAAAAAAAGCAGGTCAGTAGAATCCACCACAATCATTCAAATGGGAACTTTTGTCTTTACCTTCTGAGTGATGTGACCCACCCACATTCACACTACCATAGCAGTGGATGTTCAACACTTACAGCGAAGTCACTTAGTGAAATTGTACAATATGTGAAGTTGATGTCAATAAATGAGTTTAAAAGAGTGACAGAATTGCTGCTTTGTGTCACTCTCGAAAAGAGGGAATATTATAGAAAATGGATTTCACTGATTTTTTAAAATAATAACAAAAAAGTAATCACAAGGAAATATATTAAATACATACTTAGGGACTGAACAATCATTGACATATATGTATCAAGATATGGAACACAGCAGTTCTCAGAGGAAAATTTATAGCTTAGATATAATTATCAAGTAATAATAGACAGTAAAACAAATGATTTCAGTGTCCAACTCAAAATCTTGGAAGAGAAAACATACATTCTGGGGGAGGGGGGCATAGATTACAAATAAAAATGGATAAATCAATGAAATAAGAGATGATAACCAAAAAAGATAGAGATATTGTATAAAAATAAAAAGCTAATTCTTTTACATGGTTTTAAGATTATGAAGACTTCTAGGATAAAGTAACCAGATGTCTTGCTTTTGGCGGGACAACCCCAATTTTAAACAATTTTCCCCGAGTCCCTCAGTGTTTTAAAAATTCTAGATTTTTGGAAAGAATGCATGACAAGGTAGGGAACGGTGGGAGAACAGGACCCCTCCCCCTCATCCGTCAATGGTGTGCGGCTTTACTAATATTAAAATCTGGTCACTTTACTCTAGGAACATCTCAAATCCAAAGCAGTTACCTCTGGGTAGATTCTGACTCATGTCAATGTCATGACTGTCAGAGCACAATTGCATTTTTCAAGGTTTTCAGAAACTTACCCCTCCCCCCCCAAGAGGATGCTGGCCTTTTTCTATATATAGAGGCAGGATGCAAAATGCAGTAAAATGTGAAGTGAAATGGAAAAATATTTACAGAAATGGCATAAATTTTATAAATAAAAGGATACTAAAAAATGAGTGTATTCTGATAAAATCGAAAATTGAAGTCAATGTTTATATTTCAAAATAAATTTTAAAATGCTCAATATGAATATGTTGCAAAAGAAAATAGGAAAGGGGAATAGACCAATCAACCCCATGTCACTTGACATAATAAAGTTATTTAAATACCCATTCTTGTGATATTTAAATACAAAGAGAAGTCATTTCCAGAGATAGATAAATTTCTCATTTATAATTTTTTTTCAGGAAAAGTGAGAAAGAGTGAGAGAAAAATTATATGTGTATATTTTGTAGTTATTGCATAAACCCGAGTCCCTTCCTAGTATAGGCCAGTTGTGATAAATGCTTAATTTCGGGTCAACTTGGAGTGTTGGGGTGGAGTATAAGGTCACAGCTGGATGTTGTCTACTTTGGGGCATGATATCCTCATAGGAGGGACCTGGGACGCTCCCCCTTTCTCTCTGCCTTTGCCTTAATGGCATCAGAGAGCCTGTGGTGCTTCCAAAGCCAGACGTTCTACAACATTTTTCACCTACTATCCTGCAATCTTCCTGCATTTGCACCATTGCATGTGGTTGCATGAGTCTTCAAGCTGTGGAACTATGGATTCATATCAAATTTATGGACCTCCACTGGACTGAGCTAAGATGTTTTGTCCATGTATAATTTCTCCTTGATATGAAGCTCTTTCTTGCATATATGATGGGGTACTCCCCCGCCAAAAAAAAGAAAAACTCCATTGATGTCAGGTGGATATTGACTTAGGTGTTCATTCCACCAGTTCAGACTTTTAGAAAAGATGTCTTTTTGGAGATTCTGAATAGGTTCCATAACAGCATGCCACAAAAAAGTCTGATTTGTTGCAGAGAGAAGACTAGTTTTGCCCAAACGAGAATGCACCTGCTCACGTAGCCCTCCAGTGCGCCCATTCAGGCCCAAACAGCATGTCTCTCCTGCCCTACTCACCTTGCTGGGTGGCTCTCACTCCATGCAACTTCTTTTCGTTTACGCCAATGAAGAAGAGCATGAAAGAGCAGTGATATTACAGCTTAGAAGTGAAGAAAAAGAAAACAAACAAAAAACAGTGGAGATGCTGCTGTCAGGCATTCAAACAGATGAGTTTGAAAAATGTTTCCAAGACTGGAATCACAGGTTTGACAAATGTATTAAGTATCATGAAGAAAACAGAATTTCAAAAGTAATAAGATAGTTATGCAAGAAAAAAAAATACCCGCCTTTTGCAAAAGGTCACTGGATTTGTTTCCCTAGTCAACCCAGCCAAACAGCAGTGCAGGAAGAAAAATCAGTTTAGGGCTATTTCATTATTCACCATAAAATGCCTGTTATAGTTGATTTGATTCCAACTCATGACCACATATCAATTAGAAGTAGACCTCCCCATTCTAATTTTCAAGGCTCTAATCTTCATAGGAACAGACTGTCACATTGTTCTCCCACGGAGGGACTGTGGATGGTTCTAAGCACAGATCTTTTTCTTTTTTTTTTTTGGTTAGCAAAAGATCTACCGAACTACTGAACAGTCAGTTACTTTTCAAACACTGTGTTATTGCTCTTTGGTGCCATTGAGCACTTCCAACCCAAAGCAGTACTGTGTGTCAACAGAGCATTATGTTGCTGGATCCGGCACCCTCCTCTGCCTCACTGTTGCTCTGCTGGAGTCCATCCTTGCAAGCGCCGTGTCGCCACATCTGTGGACCATCTTCCACTTTTCCACCAACATTGTAACCAAGCATTATGTCCCTTTCCAGATACATGTCCAAAGTATTTGAAACAAAACCTTATTACCTACCTTTTAAAAATTTAAAATAAATCAGGGCTGAGTCCCGGTGGCGTAATGGTTGTGTGTGGGACTGCGGCCCACTGGGTGGGCGGTTCGAATCCAGCAGCTCTCCAGGAGCAAGGCTAGGCCTCCTACTCCCTCCCCATGGCAATGAAGCCCTCCGCAATTTCTTTAATAAATCACTTTGGGGGGGACTTATACAGCTGTGATCACAATACTTGCATGCATACATGAATACATACATATGTACGTACATACATTGAATCCAACACATTTGTAAATTTGTTGCCATCATCATTTTCAAAGCATTTTCTTTCCATTTGAACCCTTGGTATCACTCCTCATTCCCCCCCCCTTTTTCCAAGCTCCCTCCCTCATGAATCCTTGATAATTTATAGATTATTACTACTACTATTATTATTATTATTATTATTTCATGTCTTACACTGACCAATGTTGCCCTTCACCTACTTTTCTGTTGTCCATCCCCATAGGAAGGGAATATAGGTAGGTTATTGTGATCAGTTCCCCTCTCTCCACCCACCTTCCTTTGCCCCACCTGAAAGGGCTGCTTTCACTGTTTGTCCTGAGAGGTTATCTGTCCTGAATTTCCTGTTTCCAGCTCCTATCTGCACCCGTGTACATGCTCTTGTCTAGCCAGGTTTGTAAGGTAGTATTGAGGTCATGATAGTGGGGTTGCGGGTGGGGGAAGCATTAAAATACTAGAGGAAAGTGGTATGGATCCTTGGTGTTATACTGCACCCTGACTGGCTTGTTTCTTTCCCATGACCCTTCTGTAAAGGAATGTCCAGTTGCCTACAGATGGGCTTTTAGTCTCCACTCTGCACTCCCCCACATTCACAATGATATGATTCTTTTGTTGTTATTCTTTGATACCTGATACCTGATCCCATTGACATCTTGTGGTCACACAGGCTGGTGTGCTTTGTCTATGTGAGCTCTGTTGCTTTTCAGCTAGATGGCTGTTTAGCCAGGCACCATTAGCTTTCTTCACCACATCAGCTTGTACACCCATTTTATCTTCAGTGATCATGTTGGGAAGGTGAGCATCATGGAATGTCAGGTTAATAGGGCCAAAGCCTGGTCCCTCTTGCCCTGTGGATATATAAACAGCAACCTCCAATTGGGTGGGTTAGTACCCTATTACTCCATTACCTTTGTATTTTTTTTCCTTCCTCTCCTTTTTAGTTAGCTACCATATGTCTCCCTGGATTTGGTCTGGCCCCTGCCATACTACCTGGATCTCACTCCAGGAAAGCATGTATACACGATCTAGTTTTTAAGGAACATTCTGGTTTTACTTCCTCCAAGACAAATTAGTGTATTCTTCTGTTATTTTCCATAATATTTTCAATATTCTTCACCAATGCCATAGTTCCAAGCTATCAGTTCTGTAGTCTTCCTTATTCATGGTCCATATTTCAAAAGTATATGAGGTGACTGAATATGCCATTCCCCAGGTCAGATGTACCTTTATCCTCAAAGTAATATCCTTGCCCTTCAACACTAGTTATTACTATAGGAACTGTAATTTAAAATAGTATATTATAATTTTAAATATTGCATTTTATTAAGAAAAAAGAAGAGGCATTGTGGAATTTACTGTAATTCCAGATGGAGTTTTGTGGTATTTTAATTGATGTTCACTATTTTACCTCCATAATATCCATAGCACAGACTACACTGAACTCACAGACAAAATCTCCAGTCAAAGGTTTGATTCAAGCGGTTAACAAGCTGTGATGCAGTGAGAAATGCTCAGGGTTGAGTTTTTCATAAGGACCACATCAGACAGCTCTTCCAGATTTGTGAATATATGCTGAAAGCCTCAATCAGAAGATATGTAGCTCAAATTCTGTGAATCGACAAGTAGTTTCCTAAATTAAGTGCCCAGAGACACCCTACCCTGCAAGCCAAACTCCTGCACTCCTTCCCAAAGCACTCAGTTTACCTTGCTCCCTGTGTCCATGAGTCCACCACCGTGCCCCATGCTTTGTCTCCTGCATTAGTTGTTGCTCACCTGATGTTATAGCTGTCTTCTAGATCCAGGAGGTTCTCTGTCCAAAGGCACCACCCACTCAACTTCGGGTTCTTGTTGGTAATGTGATTCCATCCCCTGCCTCTCATAGAGCTCCTTTTTCTATGGCATGATGCCATTACAGAAAACACTGTTCAAAGTTCCACACAGGCAAACTCTATCAGTACTTTCCTCCTTCTTTTTACCAGAGCCATGTAGGAAAACGTTATTTGGTGGGAATTAGAAATTTTGGCTAAAAGAGCCCTTGAAATCATATAAAATAGTTTACTGTCCCTGCTATGTGAGAATCTATCAATATTATAATATAAAATCCTAGTTTTATAAACATTTTATGTAATATATAATGTTAGATATAACCTATTTTAGATTTTACACTTCATTGGCCAAATCTTTTTTTTTTTCTGGAGGGGGGCATCCATTGGCCAAATCTCTTGCAACTATTGGATTTTTCATTGTATGAGAAATCAATCACAGACATACATGAATGAGACTGGTTGTGCTCTAATAAAATGTTATTTATAAAATAAGGGAGGTGGATGAGTTGGCACACCTATGACTATTATCCCCCTTGGATGAATGATAGGAAATCCACACTTAGCTCGCTAGACAGAGAAAAAGCATCTTAGTAAGTTCTGAAAATATTTAAGCTAAGTATCATTAGCCACCTAAAATTAATGAAACCTTTCTTAATTGGATATAATGAAGAAAATTATTAGATGGAGAAATGGTAAGATTTTATTTTCCAATCAGAAATAGAACAAAGAAGCTTGCTGTACCAACCATGATCACCTACATTGGGCTATAAAGCTGAACAAAACTCAGCTCTTGAGGGTTAAAACTCTAAAGGTTTATTTTTCATCGTCAATCTAGATCCATGGTGTTTAGTGAAAACTCCCCTGCTCATGACTCATCCTCAATCATTAGGCTGACAGAGTGCCCACAATCTGAATACCTCCAGTCCACTGACCACTGTGAAAGGACATCCGAATTGTGGCTAATTGCACATAGATTCTTCAGATTTACTTCCAGAGGTCACACAGGTCATTTTGGCTGAGAATTCTTTGGCTACAACAGGTAATATGTCATATCTGTTTATAAGGAAATAACTAAACATAATTCCGCCACACCTCTAAAAAAGAAACTGGAGATCAAAGAAGAGACGGTGCATAAGCAGTCTACCAATACTACCAGGGGCATCACCTATAGTTTTTCTAAACATTATTATTGTTGTATGAATAAAGCCAAGAGACAAAGAACTTAATTACTTTCACATGTACAAGTCTGTGACGGTTATGTTTTTCAAATTGTGTTTTCTTCTCAGGGAGAAAGGCAAGGCTTTCTACTCCCCGAAAGAGTTAGTCTTGGAAAAAAATAGTGTCACTTCCAGTCAGTGCTAGAGGGTTTCTGTGGAAGCAACTTGGGACAGTCATGTGCTGATGTTAATTTCATGGTTGAGATGTAGGGAGGGAGTCTAGCCTATTAATCTGGAGAGAGCCATTGAGTAGTCAATGAGGCCTCTATCTGTCATTGCTTTCTCCTGAGACTGCTGGGAAATCTCACGCTATTTCCTTCGTGAAGATGAGAAGCTTCCCCAGTTGGTGGGAGTTAGTGTGAGAGGTGATGAGTCACGGAAAAGACAAGATGGCAGCATCCGAGAAGCTGGAGGAGCTGGCGGAGAGACCACACAACCTTGCCGTGATGGAGCCAGACCTCTGAAGCTGGAGCGGCATGCTGTTGATGGACCCTGAGGCCTGGAAGCGAGGAGCCATGGGGAGATCCCTGCCAGTGCCAGAATTCTGCACCCACTGACCTGTGACTTCGTGAGTCGGAAGGAGACTTTGTACACTGATTTCGGGCATCTGGGTTAATATCGGACTTAAGACTTTGTACTGGATGGGATTGGGATGCCTTCTTGGTGTCACATTCCTTTTGTATATAAACCCTTTCCTTACATCCATATGCGTGTCTATGAAATTTGTTCCTCTAGCCTACCCGGACTAACACAACTTGATGGCGATGAGGGGATACGTGTGATGATCCTTCTCATCCTCCTTTTCTGAGTTGTTCCATGCCCATCACTGCACCCGAGGTTCCTAGCGAATATTTTCCATTGCTGGAAAGATCATTTCATATAAATAAAAAGAACACATGTGCAAGGCTGATATATTTTACTAGTACAGCTTAACTGTTTGTATTTAAGATGACTTTGGGGATATTTTTTGTGGGAGTTTAATGATTTTCTCAGCCCAAATGTTTTAGGGTTTCATCCAGATTCCATGACTTCAGGGAGTATAAAATCTATGAGAATTTGAAATTGTGTTCCGCATTTTCCTCCTTTTGATGATTATTCTTCTACAGACTGTGAGATCAATTTTTCAATAATGGTATCTGAGGCCTATATAGTCCTTGTCTCCTGATAAAAAAGATGATTATTCATGGAGGCAAAGAGCTATATATTCCATGCCGTCATTCTAAATATTCTTCCTTCGTAAGTTGCTCTAGGCAAGTAGAGGGAATTCATTGGACCTTAGATGACTGATGGTAAATTTCTACAGCTCCTGGCACTGCAAAGAAAGTTAGAAGGAAGAAAGAGAACATCAAAAATGTTATTAGGAAAATTTATTTGGATGTCACTTGAAATCATGACCTTATAATTCCAAAGCAAGAAATTAAATCACAATTTTTTAAATTAAACCTAAGCAGTCTCTGTAGCTAATGTTTTTGGTCATTGTTGCAACTATAACTGTCACACAACTATTTCCAACTCGGCTTTAGAGATCTACAATAATCACTGGTGGGACCATTCCCTGAAATGAATTGTACATCATCACTAACCCCTTCATCCACCTCCTTCCTGTCTCTGGTAAATACTGTTAACTGCGGTATCTATACATTTGCCCTTTTTTGCTTTTTATATAAGTGAAGTGATGTAATAATTGAAAATATCTTTTTTTTTGATAGACATACCACTCAGCATGATATCTTCCAGTTCCAACCACTGCTGAGTCATGCATTAAGACATCATCTCTCCTTCAGGCTGCATAGTATCCCATTATATGTATGCATCACATTGTTTTCATTTGTTCTTCTGTTTGTGGAAGTAGAGGTTATTTTCTCCTTATGGGTTATTGTGAATAATGCTACAATAAGCACACCCACACAAGTCTCTGTTAGAGGTTGCTTACAAGTTTGGGGCATATGGCAATGAATGGAATGAAAGGGTTGCTAACTTTATTTTTAGTTGATAGAGGAACCATCACACTGTTGTTTTTTTTTTTTAAACAAAGTTTGAACCATGTTGTAATCCCATGAGCAATGAATAAGTTTTCCAATTTCTACACATCTTTGCCAATTTTTCTTATTTTCTTTCTTTTAACTTAAGTGGAAGTGAAATAGTACCTGAGTATGGTTTTAATGTGAATCTCTTTGATGGTTAATGGTTGTAATGGGTAGGTTTGTTATGCCAACATGGCCACAGAAGATTGGTGGGTCTGTTGTGACGGAACAGCCAATGAACACACAGGAGGAATTGAAGGGCAGAGATAGGAAGGGCTCGGCGAGTCCCGCCCAATCTCTTGCTTCTGGATCTTCAGACCAGAGAGATGCCTTGTTCATTCTGTCCCTCGACCTCCAGGCAACATTACCCGTGGGACACCTAATCGAGGACTGTGTTGCTGTGAGTTGAGGATCCTTCAAGCCCTACTTTGCCACGTTCCTGGGAAATACATATCTTGAGCTGGGGACTGTTGGACTCTATCATCTGGCTGACTGTTGGCGACCTGCTCTGCTGTTTGCTGCCTGTGACGAGATAGCCTGAATTGCTCTACAGAGGACTACTCACCGGCCCTCAAGATTTGAAGGACTGCCAGTTGTCTAGTTGCTTCACACAAGTGAGTTGCACCGAGCAATCTGTACTGCTTTACAGATAGTTAACTGTTTCTTTCTTATATTATCTACCTTTCTCTCTATATAAATATATAAAAAGAATTACTAGTGTCCTGATTTTTATTTCTCTAAGAGAACCCTGCCTGACACAATGGCACTGATAAACTTTCCACATGGTCATGGTTATTTATAATGTTCTGCTCGTGAGAGGTGAAAAACGACACGATGAGAATACAGGCAAGTTAGGATTTTGAAGGATATCAGAGAGATTTGTATTCAGTAGCTTGTAACATAAATGCTCATAGAATCATTTAAATGCAAACATTTTCATATATGGCTGTGAATGAGCAAATTTAGGTTAGTGTGCTGATTTCATAAAGTCATCATTTGCTATACTCTTCCTAGTTATCTATTCTGTCACATTCTTTTCCATTCTAAGCTTATAATATTTTCTATGATGACTGCAGGAATTCTTGTGCTCCATCAGGAGGAGATAAAAACAGGGCAAAAGACAAAAGGACCGATCAACTTCCTAGATTTGAAAATACCTTTAAGTAGTTTTCCTAAAATCCATTTTCCCAAATTTGCTCCCATAGTTATAATGTATTACAAAGCAAACTGATAAAGTTAATATTTTAACTCAATGTAACAACTACTCCTTCAGAATAATAACTCTGTTTCTAAAGATGTATGTGAGAATTGGATGACAATCAGCAGTAACATCTACATGGAGTATTGGTTATTCTATTGACAGAAGGAACTATTTAAAATAAACTATTATGGAACTAAATATTTACATACAGATAGTTTCTGAACTAAAATGGAGTTTTCGTTCTGACAAATCCATTGTCGTTGTTTGTTTGATTTTTATTGTCACTCACTTCTGATGTAAGAAAAAGACTTCATCTTATTTTAGTTTTCCACATTATTGCCTTTTAGTATCAGTATCTTTATAATCCTGATCTGTATTTGCCTTTGCAAGTGATAAATTTTCTATGTAAATGTGAATATATATTTCAATGCATGCATGCATACATACAAATACACAAACCTGCTTGTTGGTTTGTCCTGATATTGCAGAGTATGGGAGGACATCACGTGTTGGCCATCGGCATGCTGTGAATTGCAGTAATAGCTCCACCTGTGGAGGGTTTCAGATCATCTGGATTATCCTTGATAATGGGGGTTGGGTGTCTAGTCAGAATATGAGTAAGAGTTATCTACATGTTCCTTTTATATTCCACTGCACCTTCAAGTTGTTTCGACACAAGCCAATCAACAGAGCAATCAGCAGTGGGGTCCCTGTTTTCAAGCACCTGAGGTCCTGATTTAGTTTATATCATTAATTATATGAGGCAGTGTTTTCAAAGGTAAGTCATAAGACTGGACACCTATTAGGGAACATGTAAGAATAAAATTAGGAAATGTATATGCCAAACGATTTTTTGCACACACTACTAAAAATAAGGTGTACAAAATAAAACAAATGATTAGAAGTGCAATTTATCATAACTCAAATATTTAGTTAAGTCAATGGCACCATATGTTCATGAGGGTGTACCCTCCAAAACCCAGAATTGCACTGGGCAGATTGGAAGTTTCATAGCACTCTTATATCCCACTGAAAAACATTGAGCAACTTGTCCTGAGTTAGTGCAGCCAGGGACAGAGCTTGAGAAAATTCTTTCTGGTCACAGTGATTTTTTTTTTTTTTTTGTAAAAGCAGTTTTGCTCAAACCTCGTTTTTTTTTTTTGTTTGTTTGTTTGTTTTTTTCATGACTAATTTAGGACAACAGCATGTTGCTGTGAAATTTTGTTTCCTGCTCAGGAAAAATGCCACAGAAACTTCTGTGAGGTAAACACAGCTTACAAGAACAGTGTTACGGGAAGAAACTCAACTGTGCGGATGATTTTCTTGTTTTAAAAGAGGTGAAATATCAATTAATGACAAGCATCATTCTGGACATCTGTCAACTTCCCTAATGGAAAAAAATGTTGACACAGAGTGGATTTGGAGATTGTTCCATCAGGTCAGGTGGTTAATCAAACTTTCTATTTAGATCAATGGTTCTCAACCTACCTAGTCCCGCGGGAACCCCTTCATTATATGTGTGTTTCCTAGTGAACACCCTGAATACAATGCATTACCTTCCAGACACCATTGTGGTACTCATAATGCATCCTAATCAAGCAATATTTTGTTACAAGAGCCTTAGAATAATAAAACAGAAAATAGATATTTTTGCAAATTAAAAAAAATCTTTTTATATTTATGAAAAGAGTTTTTATGAAAGGAAACAGTTACAAAGATGACAAAGATGTAGGTCAAGTTCACTCAACTCCACTGGGGGTCGAATGGCCCTTTCATAGGGATCGCCCAATTCATAAAGGTAACACAATTGCAATTATGAAGTAGCAACAAAAATAATTTTATGGTTGGGGTGGTCACCACAGCATGAGGAACTCTGTTAAAGGGTCACGGCATGAGGAAGTTTGAGAACCACTGCAAGTAAAGGAATGATCCATATAGCATTTCTAGCCCACCCCCCTCCACCCCAGCAGACTACAATTGACCAGAGTTGAAAGAGTTCAGGAGAAGAGCTCACCACTGATATAACCCATTCACAAATAATTCTTCATTAAGAATCAGCCTTGTGTTCAAAAATCTGGTCATTTTGCAAAATGCATGACTGAATTTCACCAGTTATAATCTTCATAAGTCCAAGTACTTAGACCAACCAATGGTTCTAAGCCTTCCTAATACCCTTTAATACAGTTCCTTATATTGTCGTTGCCCTCCCAACTATAACATTATTTTTATTGTTATTTTATAACTGTAATTTTGCTACCATTATGAATCATCATGCTAATATCTGATACGCAGGATGTATTTTCATTGTTACAAATTGAACATAATTAAAACATTGTGATTAATCATAAAAGCAATATGCAAGTGTATATTGTAAAATAGCTATTTCTAGTTACAAATAAATGAAATTTTGTCTTGAAGCATGTTGTAGTATGGGTCTTCATGCTGGGTACTAGTATGGGTGGGTGGAACTGCCTGGAGAAGAATAGAGAGGTGGTATCTCACTTCCTAAGACCATTAGAAAAAAATACATACTTCTGATGGTATTAGGTAACCCCTGTAAAAGGCACATTTAACCCTCAAAATGGTTGCAACCCTCAGGTTAAGAACCACTGATTTAGACTATATCATCAGGATTTTATCATAGCCTATCTTGATGCCCATATCATGAGACCGCAAATGACCAGCTTTTAAGTTGGACACCATTGATTGGGGGGGGGGTGTTCTTGATTAAAAATTTGATCTATGTGGAGCAACAAAAATTTTCATGGAATGCAAAAATAGTATTGTAATATATTTATTTTAATTTTAAAACACTGTGGGACATTGTTAAATTGTTAAAAAGTGGGACATCTGGTCACTACCTTAGGACACCGTGATCCCCAAAGAACTTTGCCCTTTCTGGGCTCATCTCATGGTCTTGCTCAACTTCTAATATCTTTTCTCGAGGTAATCTGAAATATAGGCATTGCTATATCATCATCTCCTTTTATGATAAATCTTTTAAATTTCTTGCAATCATTAATAATTTAATAAAAAAATACTTTCTTGGAGTCCTCTCCTCACTGTGAATGTTTCCTCTTTTTCTCATCACACTTTTGCGGGCCTAAACAAGTTGTCAGTATCCTACTATTCCTCTACAATCTCAATGTCATATGCCCAACTCCCTGGCTACCACTTCTCACAGTTTCATTGCACACTTTCCAGTGGCACAGCATTCTCTCTTCCTCACATTCCTCCTTCAATCATTCAGCCACGTCCACCCTCTCACACTGGTTTGGCCTTGATTCCTTCACTTGGGCAGCATCACTGTGACCATCTACCTTCTATTCCTTTTCCTCTTCGGTTGGTTCACTGTCCATTCACAGCACATCATCCAGAAGATAGTGTTTAACCCTAGCATCATATATAACTCCTGCTCAAAATTACCAAGCTGTTTAAATTATTCTGCAAGTGAAATCCAGAGTCTTGGAAATAGCCACAAGCCTCTGCGCTCTCTCATTTCTCCAGCCCTCAACATCTACTGCGCTCCTCTTGCCCCTTTTGATTACTTTGCCTCCTTGCTTTTCCTCCAACTTCTTAGATGCACCACCCTTTCAGGGTCTTTGTATTTCATTTTCATTTTCCTGAAATATTCTTATCCCAGACACCCTAGTGGTTTACTCTTCCACTTAACGTTATGTCAGTTTTCTGTGAGTGCTCCTATTGTCAATGATGAATTCCAAAAACATGTCTAGCCCCGCTTCTTACTTTTATCTTTTTCTTCTCTTAACATTTATCACTCTCTAGTTTGCATAAGAAAACATAGCATAAGGGTTACTGGATGGCACACATAATTAAGTTGACACCCACCAAAACCTTCACAGCAAATGTAAGAATAGCTGCAGAAACACCTTTTATAAATTGTCAAATAACGTCACCACAAAAACTGCACATTACTTGTGTTTTTTCACAGCAACAAAAGTTCATATTAAAAACATATATTTGATAAGTCTATCTAGCCTGTTTGAATTTTGATTCTAATGACTTTAATACATTTGCCAGTTTAAAACTTATTGTTGTTTTCTTGTGTATTATACCAATATTCTTCAGTAAAATCTGACACTGGAAGAGGAATGCACAGTTGTTGAAATAAGAAGTAGTCAGAACTTGCTCTAAGGCTGAGCCCTGGTAGTGTAGTGGTTGAGTGTGGGACTGCAGCCCACGGGGCTTGGTGGTTCAAATCCAGCAGCAGCTCTTCAGGAGCAAGGCTGGGTAGCTCCCATGACCACCAGAGGGCAGTGATGCCCCTCAAAAAAACAAACTTGCTCTAAATTATCATTAAC
>PVJH01007131.1:26762-95537 GCA_004026705.1 Nesogale talazaci | reverse complement strand
TACTAATACTTGCTAAAACCTTTATAACTGTGTGAAATTTGGGGGAAGGGAGACAACAGGGGTGGGGGCAGACCTCAACCTACTAATCTTGTCATTAGGGTTCACTTCGGATACATGTGTTCCACATAATTGTATCAAAATCTGTATTTCCTCAAAACTCTCCCCCCACCTTGATTTCAGCAAGCTTTCCATTACTGAAGACACATTAATGATAAAAAATTCAAAGCAGAAAATAATTTGGTAGTGAACGGGTAATAGTATTTGAGAACAAAAGAAGTTTAATCCAAGGATTTGACAGGTTATAAAGTCCAGGAAAAGATAAAGTGATTACTTAAGATAACTACAAAGAAGCATACAATTGCTCTACTGAAATAAATACCATTTTAGCTCTAGTGAAATAAATATCATTTATTATTTGGTATTTAATCATCATATGCATTCCAAAGGTTCTTAAATCTAAAGCAATTTGAAATATTTTCTCATTATAATTCTTAAGCCATACTTTTAAATTTCCAAAGAAATACAAGGACCATATGCTTTATATGTCTGAAAATTGGCTAAACAAATAAGTCCTATAAATAATTGTTGGCTTTCTATTACACTTGGAAATAGCTAGTTAGTTCATGAATCCAAATATTTATTTTGATTAATTAGGTGCTACTTTCTTATTTGATTGTACTCAGCAGCAGTTTTTTTTTTGTAAAAAAAAACCCTGATCAGATATTAAGTATATATAATACCTAGATAAAATTGAGCATGAGGATTCTTTCAGTTTTGAAGTGATACTCCTTTATGTTGATTCCATCTTTAATGGACTTTTAAAGGATGTTTAAAGTGTCTTAGGCAGTGTGAGCCAGATACTATGCTAGACATTGTGAAAAGAAATAAAACGCTGTCTACAAAATAGATACATAATCTCTATGATGTGCTGTCTTGATGCAAGATTTCATAGCATTAGGTAATAACTTTAAAGTGAATGATTACCATTTTCTTTTATTTTCCTATTAAATGAGAAACAAGAAACTTTATATTCTGTGGTTGTGTTTGTGTGTGTGTTCATGTGTGATATACTTAATCAAAAAATTAACCTTTTCTTAAATAGATTGTATATTCATCTTGGGAATATAAAGTAGGGTGGCCACACTGGGCAACAGGATGACAGGAATAATAAGCTAGATTTTTATACCACCCATGGAGGCTTCAAACAAACCACAGCTTGTTGTTAATGTTCATTATCTTTTAATTAAATTTTTCCATCACTGAAACATTATCACTGAGGAAAAATATATAATGTTTGAGAAATTATCACACTTCTTTAGTTTCTCTGAGTTCTCTAAGTAGTAAATATGAAGTCCTTTGGTGATGCAAATCATTAACAAGACTCAGTTACTAACTAAAAGGTTTGAAATTTGATTCCACCCAGAGAAGCCAACAAAGAAAAGACTGGTAATCTAACATTGGAAAATTAGTTATTGAAAACACTATGGGCCACATTTCTACTCTAATGCACATGAGTTGCCATAAATCATAGTTAACTCAATGGCAACCTTTTGTTGTTGCTAACACCAGCCTAATATTTGGCTAGAAAACTGAATATTGTATGTATGTGTATATATGTGTGTGTGTGTGTGTATGTGTGTGTGTACAGCTAGGTTCTTCAAAAGTCCCCTCTGAATGCACACATGCACACACAAACATGTACATGTGAGTTAATCCTTGGACTGTATATCTAAATATCTCTGAGCTATCAAAACGATTGACTTTTTCCAAGTGGATTTCTTTTCAATTCCACTTTCTAAGTGTAAAGACATCTGCTATTTCTGGTGATGTGGAGCAGCAGCAGGCAGAGTGCTGAACTAGAGGTCTAGCTAGCCTCAGTTTGGGTCCTAACAGATTTATCCAATAACTTTTGTCGAGAAGAAACTTGGGTCACTGCAGCATTTGCTATTTAACAAGATATTCTTTGTAAAAAATCTTTAAATGCACGCATCATATTGAAAACATTCAGCAGAAGGCCCATAAGAATAGCACTACAATTCTATATCACCAAGGGAAGGAAGTGATGACAAGATAGATATCCCTTTAACTTTACAAAAGAATCTTATCATTTGCTCTTTTCTCTCAGTTTATAAGGCAACCTTAAACCATAAACTATGAAAAGAAAACTGATGCAGAGTTAATATGCTGTTTTCCTTAAAGTGACAGAAGCATAGAATGATATTACAGCCCATCAGGGCCAGGCACTTGAAATTAGAGTGCACCTATAGAGCAAGTTGCACAATCTAAAGCAGCAAATTACCTTGGACAATTACAGAAAGCTTTATATCTCAATCAGTACCTTGGAGATAGCTGATCATGTTTTCATGTACTGCTTTCAGCAATAAGATGTGAGGCAAACCCAAACCTGGACTTTAACAAGTATGAGGCGCTGAAAAAGAACAGAAATCTCTGTGGTAATGGCTTACATTAACAGTGCAGCTGCCTCTGCAAGCATCCCAAGTCATAAAACACTAACAGTAAGGGACTGAAAGGAAAACATACTCACACTACAGGGAAATGTAGATCAAGGAAAAGGGACTTCGGGGGGGGGGGGGGGTGGTGGTGACCAAAGTAAAGGCTGAAGACTGGTGCTGCCCAAATGGAAAACAGAATCAACCCTGACAAATCACGGAGACGGGTCACAACTGGCCTGACATTCTCTGCCATGTAGCTCTGTGTCTAAGGGGAGATTTAACTTGGAAGGGGTTGCATTTCCATCTAAACTCCACCAATTACGAGCTGTTTGGGTACTGAAGAGAGAACCACAGTTTCTTGGTCTGTGAAACCTGGATTATAGCCCACCAAACCAGCTACTATCAGTTCTGACTCATGATGACTCTCTATGTGTCCAGGTAGAACTGTGCCTCTTAATGCTTTCAGGACATAGTTGTACAAAGTATACCGCAAGGACATTTCTAGCACCAGGTCTTGAAAGGACTCAGATTTCCAGATGCTTTGGAATAGCATCTGACCATGCTAACCACCTAGGGACTCTGAATAATTGCAGTACCTGTGATATTGTCAAGATTTTATGTTAGACATATGAAAAACTTCAAACGGTGCTTAGCAATTGAGCATGAAAGGTTAACAATTGCTACTATGAAGGAGTCCTATAGGCTTACTGGCTTACCAGTTGGGCTGCTAACTGTAAAGCTGGCAGTTTGAAACTGATACGTGCTCCACAGGATACAGAGGAGGCTATGCTATGGCAAAGATTTACAGCTTCAGAAAAGCAAAGGGGGCAGCCCGCTCTGTCCCATCAGGTCACGATGAGTCAGAATCCATTCAATGGCATTGGTTACTGTCAAAATAACATTGCTTAATATTTAGCTTAAAACATCCCATTATTCAATACTAATAATTGAATTCAATGGTTACTATTTAGGCACAAATCCCTATGTTTCAATTTTGTTGATTTATTCACATTTGATTTACTCAACACATGTTGATTAGCATACTCAACACACGTTGATTGAGCTAGGATATTGTGCTAAGCACTGCGGTTTCTAACAGTGAACAAGGGCTATAATTCCTGAATCCAAGGATCCCATAGCCTAATGCATAGAAAACAGACAAAGAGAAACCTTTAGGAATTATGTTTGAATTATGAGGAGTTGGGCACAGTGAGAGTAGAAGGGCAGTGAGAAAGAGGGGAGCCAGACTCTTGATCCAGATCGGGAGGGTAAGGACATAGCCAGGCATCATTCCTTACTTCCCGGAGCTCAAATGTGAAGCAGTATTGTTTAGTTAAGAGTAAAGATGGTCTATTGAATTTGAGTTAATAAGTATTCTCTTAGCATCATTGACAAATAGGCTGGGGTTTTTTATAAAGAAAATGACTTTTTTCTTTCTATTTGCAATTGTTTACAAATAGGTGGGATGATTTGATAAGATTATTTGGACTTTCCAAGGAAAGACTACTTTTTTGATTGCAATGTATACTTATAAGTTGTAAATTGCCACAATTCTATTTTTGTAATTACTTTTGGGATGCAGGAAGTCCTAGGACCTAAGGTTGACCACTCCTGAGGAATAAAATTCTTTAGACTAGAGTCCTAAGGCAGAGGTACTCTGGAGCATGAGGATCTAGCTGGGCTTCAGTTATGCAATACGGAGGCAAGAGGTGTGATAAAAATTGCATTTACTGTCCAGGTAAAAGAAAGAGAAAAGGCTACTCACTGCAAGCAAGAAACAGGATGTTAATGCAAGCTATTTTGGAGATATATTATGAGAAGTCTTAAATTATCCTGCTCAATAAACCCATTGGAGTAATAAGATAAGCCAGACAAAGGTCAAAACCCCTTTTTATGAGTGTGAAGTTTATCACAGGAAAAGTCTCCAAAGCAATGAGCAGAATTCAAGATGTTTTCATAAATATATCAATGTTTATTGTAACATTTTCTGATGGCAGAGAAACAGTTTAGAATCCCACAGGAGAATTACCCAGAAAATACAAAAATGCTGAATAAGTTTTCCATTGTTGGCTTCAGCTGTCACCCACTCCCCTTTTTAAAAATGTGCGACAGAGTTTGTGTCTTCAAAGAACTTTGCCCCACCCTGGTTCTGCCCATGAAAAAATAAAACACATATTTCTTCCTTATTATGAAGTGGTTCTCAAAATGCACTTCCTTAATTCAAAGAGTTCTTTAGATATTTGGTAACTTAAATTTTTTATTAAAATATGCAAACGAACTAGGTTTCATTTGTTAGAAATCAAGGCCCCTTGGGGGAGTGGGGTAGAGATGCGAAGAATGTCTTAGCATGGTGGATGTTTCATTCCTTTTCAAACCACACTTCACTTGTTCAGTGAAAAATCTTTTATTTGTAAAAAACCCCTTTCAAGCTGAAATTGTCTATGGTCAAGCCATTGCCTAGAGCAAAATTTTACAGCTGAATAACAAACCTCTTAAAACTTGGATTTATAATGGAAATGCTGCCTGAGAGTTAATTACAGTGGACTCCAGTAGGGTATAATTTTTTTTTCATTAAGTGTGGAGTTTGGAAAGAACACCACTCTGACGCGACCATATTTATCTAAAACCTCAGTCTCCATTATTTCATTTTGTTGGGATGAACAGCAAAGACCAGTTTGTAGGTCTCTTCTTTCTTTATAGCCTCAGTTTGCCCAAAGGTCTCATGGAAAGAAAAGTTCTTTCAAAAGAGGCCAGCATCATTAACAGGAGTTTTAAATTAGGACAGCCTAAGGGCAAGAAAGAACTCCTGCCTGCTCATAGAAGAGAAAGCGCAAACAACTCTTAATAAAAAACAAAGCTAAAAAAGAAAATCATAATAACTATCTTTAGATTTCTTTTAGGACTTTGACAGGGTAGAGTTTACTCTTCCTAGGAGGTCTGTTTTCTAAAAGAACACCTGGTGCCTCATCAATGACTGCAGAATCTAGCCTGTGACCCAGAAGACCCTGTGAAACAATTTACCAACCTTCGTCCTAAGCCAGTGTTCTCAAACACTGAATTACCTGAAGGGATTTAAAAATTCTTGCTGTTGACTCCTATCATTAGCAACTCTAATTTAATCATCTAGGGAACAGCCTGGATGTTGGGAGATTTAAAAGTTTCCCAGTGGATTCTAATAGGCAGCCAGTACTCTGAACCAATGCTCTAGGACCTTATCTTCCAAGTGGTGACCACCATCCACTAACATTAGCTTGACATAGAAACTTCTTAGAAATACAGATTCGGGCTGAGCCCCAGTGCAGGCGTAGTGGTTGTGTGCGGGACTGCGGCCCACAGGGTTGGTGGTTCAAATCCAGCAGCAACTCTCCAGGAGCAAGACTGGGCTTCCTACTCCCACCAGGGGAGTAATGCCCCCTCCCCCCCCAACCAAAAAAAAAAAAGAAATGCAGAGTGAGGTGTCACCCCAGACCTGCAGAATCAGAATTTTCATTTAAACAAAATCTTCAAGGGAATTTGCAGGTATTAAAATCAGGGGTGGGTCATGGGTGGTGGCCTTGTACCATAACCATTCCAAGCAATTCACTGATAGTTTTTTAGAAATTCCAAAAAAGCCCATGGAAAATATCTACTACTCCATAAATAAAAAGTAGGTGAAAGAATGTACTTTGATCTGATTAGGAGCTTGGAGGTCAGCTGAAGGAGGTCAGGAGCTATTCTTCCTAAAGGTTATCAGCCATCTAGAGCAATCAGGCTGTATAAGCTGTTCCACCTTAAGTAGGGTCCACTCCCTTGTGATAAGGATAGTAATACACTATCTCCCTATAGGAGAGACAGGGAGATCAAGTCCACCCAAGGATGATCAAGGTTAGGCTGCCATATTGGGTCTAGGGTCCTCCCTTCTTGTCACATGTACACCCCTAGCTCATCCCCTTCCTGTTACTGTACATTCCCTTCCTGTGATGCCCCCAAAGTAGATTTAAATGTTGGTTAGCAATGAACTAGAGCTCTCTCCCTCCTGCTGGATCCCTCCACTAGCTTCCCGGCAAGTCCCTCAAGCCTGCTTTTCCAGGCTTTCCGGAGTTCTCAGGCTCTCGGCTTCCTGCCCGCACTGTGTGTGGACCTAGCTGTTGAGATCATGGCTATCCAGGAGGGGAGCATGCTACCATGAAATGCGTCTGACTCCATTATTTCTATCTCTCATAATTTCTATGTCTTTTCTATAACCTTACTTAGTATAGCTGTACAATTGTGCCTACTGGACCTTTAAAGATGTGTTAGATGCTGGTTCCTCTAATAACTTGAATAGAAAAATAGGAAGAAACCAAGGATACTATACCTTTTATAGCTTTCTGTGTTCTGACAAGATCCCAGGGTGGCAAACATGGTTTGTGCTAGTCTACTAACCTAAAAGGGAGCCCTAGTGATGCTTTGGGGTAAAAGTTTGACAGCTAATAACAAGGTCAGGAGTTCAAAACTACTGTTGCTTTGATTAGAAGAAAGTTGAGGTTACAGGGTTCCTTCCAATAGTGATTTACAGCCTTGGAAGCTCTATATAGGGTCAGAATCAACACTGAGCCAGAATCAACACAATGGCCATGGGTAGAACTAACCTAAAGGTTGGTAGTTTGAATCCACTCAGTGGCACCATAAAAGAAAGGCATGACATTTGGGGCTGAGCCCCGGTGGCGCAGTGGTTGAGTGCGCGACTATGGCCCATTGGCTTGGTGGTTCAAATCCAGCAGCAGCTCTCCGGGAGGAAAGCTAGGTAGCTCCCATGACCACCAGAGGGTAGTGATGCACAATCGAGCAGTTCTACGCTGTACCTGGACATCTTAAGTCAAATCTGGACATCTTAAGTCAAAACTGGCTCAATGGCAAGGGTTTTTTTTGTGTTCTGAACCCAGAAGATAAAGTGCCAAAAAATAGCCAAACATGATGGCTGGAAAGAGTTCTGATTAGTCCATTATCATATTGTACCAGGCGTGAAATAGTTACTGCCTCAGAAATAGGGATGTTTTGAGTCAGAATCAAAGTAGCATTTGGCTACTAACTAAAAGGCAAAGGTTCAAATCCAACTGTGAGATCGTAATAAGACATTTCCCCAACTCTGTCTCCTTCAAAGATTTACCAAATATTAGAAGGTACTTGCCTTGGGGCTGAGCCCCAGTGGCAGAGTGGTTGAATGTGGGACTGTGGCCCACGGGCTTGGCGGTTCACATCCAGCAGCGGCTCTCCAGGAGCAAGGCGGGGTAGCTTCCATGACCACCAGAGGGCAGTGATGCCCCCCCCCAAAACAAATAAACAAACAAACAAACAAAAGAAGTTACCTGCCAACACATCACAGTGAGAGATCATATGCTTTCAGCCTGTCAAGACTATACTGTCTGGTGGGGTCCACTCCCTGCTGTTATGGACAATTGATTACTTCTCCCTGAAGACTTTCAGTCATCAGTCTGGTCCCTGTGGGTGGGGTGCCCACCCTACTAACAATGGCTATTTTGGGGAGGCAGAGAACAGGTCAAACCTGTTCTGCCATCCTGAATCTGGGGTCCATCCATCTTGTCACATGTGGGGCCCCAATACCTCCCGTTCCTCTTGTGTTTAGATCATCCCCCTCCCATTACTGTATTACCTACATCACAACCTTTTCCTGTGACTATGCCCTTACCTGTAATTAGGGGGTTGACACATCCTCAAAAGATTTAAAAGCCTTGGTTAGCAATAAACCTCTCTCCAAGTAGACCACCAAGTGACACTGAGGTGAGCATGCTACCATGAAATGTGTCTGACTCCATTATTTCAATCTCTGTTCAATTTCTCATCTTTTTCTATGACTTTACTATAATCTTTACTTATTATCGCTGTACAATTGCGCCTACTGGACCTGTGTTGATGTGTTAGGGCCTGGCTCCCCTGACAATCCAACCAGCAGAACCTGTGAAGAAAGACCCAGTGATCTATTTCTGAAAGACGATGGCCATTGAAACGTCTTTGAATATAGTTCATTTCTGAAATGTGTGAGGTCATCCTGAGTTGAAATTGACACGAATACAAAGTAGTACAACCAAAATGCTCTTTGGCGAAAAGAATGGTGAGCTTTGTCTTACCTACATGTTATCAGGAGAGACCAGTCCCTAAAGAGGGGAATCAAGCGTGGTAAAATGTAAGGGTAGCAAGAAAAAGGAAGGCCATCAATGAGATGGGTTGACACACTGGCTGCCACAGTGAGTCTAAGCACGACAATATGAGGATAGTGAAGGACAGGACAGTGTTTCATTTTGTTCTACATAGGGTAGCTACATACGGAATTGACTCGACAGTGCCTAACAACCCCAATGGCATATCCTGCTAATTTCTAATTATTGTTAACTGAAAATAATTATCTAGAGCTACTGCTTGCCCTCTAAAGAGAAAATGGCAAAGATTTTTGCTATTACTTGAAACAGATCTGACCCATACAATCAACAATGCCTTTGCCCTATGTGTGGTAGTTAGATTTTATTTCAACTTCAGTTTGTATGAAAAAAGATGGGGCTTTCTACTCCAATAAAAATTGCAGTCTCAGAACTCTTCTAGGCATTTCTGTATGCTGCAAATATCCCACATGGGCATTCCAAAAGTAAAAATGCAAGTGAAGCTGGAATTACTATTAAATTTCTTTGGGGGGCAAAACAAGGGCATATAGGTCTGCTTGTTAACAAAGGATCATTTAAATTTGGACACATGGGGAACATTCAGCTATTTGGTCCAGATGTACAATATATAATTATAAAAAGCATAAACTATTTTTATCAAGTGTGGTAAAGTGTATATGGCCAATGTTTTAGTGAGACAAGTTTGATAATACACAATAAAGGTGAATGCACATGTAGGAAGTGAGGAATCTTGGACAGCCGTACACACCTTAAAATGTTTATAGAGGTGAAAACCATGATGCTTCAGAAGAAACAAGGATTGCAAGTTACAGTACAAAGCCTACTAAATGTGCTGTGAGGTGAAAGGTCAAGTGGGTACAAGTGTTATCTACTCAATAGTAGGTATGTTTGATTTCCTTGTTATAGCCATTGTGTCAGTTCATTTTGTTGAAGGTCTTCTTTTTATCAAGCATGGTACCCTTCTCTAGAGATTGGCCCTCTTCTGAAAGCATTTCTAAGAGAAGCGAAATGAAGTCTTAACCATCCTCTCTACTTCTAAGGAGTAAATAAAACTAATTAAATACAAGCTTAGGTTTCATTTTTCTTTCTCCCACAATGTTTGCCTACCTTTCCCCACACTCCTTTTTACTTATTTCCTCTTTTTTTTAACTTTTCTGAATGTAAAGACAAAATATATGACTTGAACTTCCTAAAATTAAGACATTTCTGTGCATCAAATATTTCATCAGAAGAGTTAAAAAGAGGACCCACACTGAGAAAATACAATTATCAATGATGTTTTGAACAATGGACTAATCTCTAAAATCTATGGAAAACTGCAGCACATCAACAAAAAGATAATAATCCAATTAAAAATGGGAAGAGTGCATCTACTGAGAGTTCACCAAAGAAGACATCCACAAAGAAGTCAACAAACATGCTTTCCATCACTAGCTATTTAAGACACAAATGAAAAAAAAGATAATATATCACTGTACATCAGCTTTGATAGCAAAGTTCAAAAAATAGAAAAATAACAAATGCTGGAGATGTCAAAGATATTGAAATCCTTATACACTGCTGGTGGAAATATAAAACTATACAATCATTGTGGAAAGTAATTGGATCCTCAAGCACCTGGGACTAGACATATTGTAAGGCCCAACAATCCCTTTATTCAGTATATACCCTAGAGAAATAAGAAATACACAATAAGAGCACTTGCCTTAACAGCTATATGTTCACTCATATGAAAAAGAATGAGGGAGCAGTATTAGAGAACGGCTTATTAACAACCTGTGATTTGCAGATGACAGACCCTTGCTAAAATAAAATGAAAAAAAAAACTCACACTTTGCCAATAATTCTGCATGATATACAGGTACTCCTTGTTAGTGGGTAGCAGTAGTACTACAGCCCTTCCTAAGTCCTTCTTAAAGGACAGGGTTAAAGGGAAACACTACTATCAGCAGAGTTTTATAAATCAATACATCAGGTTGTTCATTTTGTAGAATGAATCAGGGGCAATTGTGCTAGTTTAGCTGAATAGTCAGGAAATTGGAAATAATGTGATTGGAAAATTGGTAACAAGGAGGTGTTAAGGAAGAGGTATGTGAATGACTGGGCTTTAAGAAATATGAATATATTTGTGTTGCATATGAATAACTACTAAAGGATTCCCTTCACAGTGGAGGCGTTTAATAATAAAATATATCAGATGAGAAAAAAAGTAAGTAAGGAAAAAAAATTTAAAAATAACAAACAAAAAAGTGAAAAGAACCAGAAGCATTTGCTGATGAAGATAAAAAATCGCAGCTCTCCATATGGATTATTATGGCTCAATCTAAAGAAGACCAAAATGCTCACAACTGGACCAGTGGGTAAGGAACGCCATGACAAATGGAGAGGAGGTTGAAGTTGTCAAGGATTTTGTCTTGCTTGAATCCACATTCAATTTCATTGATGCAGCAGTCAAAAGATCAAAAGAGGACTTACATTGGGTAAATTTGTTGCACCTGACTTCGTTAGAGTACTGAAAAGCAAGGGTATTACTTTGAGGACTAACCAGTGCCTGACGTGAGCCATGATAGTCTCCATCATCTCATAAGCACTGAACATTGAACACTGAATAAGGAAGAGAAAAGAAGAATTGATGCATTTGAATTGTGATACTGGGGAATGTTGTAAGTATCATGGACTGCTAAAGAGACAAGCAAATCTCTCTAGGAAGAAATACAGCCAGAGTGCTCTTTAGAGGCAAAATAGTGACACTTCATCTTGCATACTTGGGACATGTGTAGAGTGACAAGCCCCTGGAAAAGGATATCATGTTTGGTACTGTGGAGGGGCAGTTAAAAGGAGAAAGGCTTCAAGTAGATGGATTTAGGCCTAGTAACAAGTGTGCAGATGCGGAGGACTGAGTGATATTTCATCCTGTTGTGCATAATGTCGCTATGGGATAGAACCAACTGCATGGCACTAACAACAAATGTAATTACAATATTCTTCAAAATAGCAAGAAGATAGAAATAACTTTAATATTTATCAGTGGAAAAATAGATAAATAAACTTTGGTGCATAGACACAATGGAATACTACACATTGCTAAAGATTAAGGATGAAACCGTGAAACTCCACATGATAGGGATAATTATGGAAGACATTATGGTGAGTGAACTTAGTCAATCACAGAATGACAAAAATTGCATGACACGATGGTTATAAAAGAAAAAAATTAAAGTTTTCACATCAGACCTTGAGGATTGCCAAGGGGAGTTGGGGTGGGGTGGGTTGAAGGTGGGGGAGAAGGGAGTGAGGAAAGAGGCAGGAGAATCAGCAAGTTAGAGTAGTGTTTTCCAAAGTGGCAATACCACCCCGGAGGGAATGTTGGGATGACCCAGGGGAACTTTAGAAGTAGGTACCTACAATTTATCCTGGATTATGGTATATAGTACGAAAGTTTCAAATTAACAGGGGACACAGGGTAATTTTTTTCTAAAGTGGGGGTGGTAGATCAAATAAGTTTGGGGATCTTTGGGGGTAGATAGGTGTTTGTTCATTACCTCTTTATCAGAGGAAGATTATATTCTAGAAGAAAAAAAAAGTAGAACAGAGTAAGCTATTGGGTAATTTAATAAGCTTTTCAAAATGCTAAATATAAAATGGTGACCTGAAAAATACACTTTTATCTAAGTCACAATAAAAAGTTAATAACTAAAACAACAAAAATTGCCCCGAGTAAATCTTTTTAGCATAGGGTTAACAGCGGAAAAGGATAACCTGCTCAGAACATGCAGCTCTCTTAAAATAAATGGTTTTTTTTCATTAAATTTTCACATCTTTCTAAACTCTGGCAAATGATGTTATCTCCATTAAATGTATTCAATCAGGAACAGTTCTCTAGATAAATTATTATTTATGATATTGCATGTAAAATATATTCATTCTATGAACAAATTAAATGACATTGTCTTTTAATGTTTCATTAAATGAAGTTAAATAAGATGGGGAAAATAACCAATATGAGCTTTAGAGTCAGGCAAATTCAATTTAATTTATGGCTCATTTTTCAGGAAATCATTTAAGTTCTGAATCCGTAAGTTAGATTTTCGTCCACTGTCTTTGAATTGGGCATTATTGGTTTTGGGGGTAATTTTTTGTTGTGTATGGTGGTCCTGACTATTGCAGGATGACTACCCTTCTTTTGGCCTATGCCCAGCTCTGAAACAATGAATATGTCCCTCATAAATATCCGAATCCCACCTCGGAAGATAGCGATTTTCCTAGATATGCTTGAGAAAGTGTATTAAATGGATTATAACGATATCTTTATGAACTGAAATATTTCAATGGGAACTCTTTCCTAGCACTTTGCGATTACAAAGACATGGTTAAGAGACGATGCGGAGGTCAGGCAGGCTTGCGTTTTTTAACTCAACCCTGTCAATAGTGACTGCATGCAGCAAAGAACTTAATTTAAGCCTGTGTCTCATTTACAAAATTAGAGTAAGAGTAGTACAAGAGACTATCAACATGTTTACGGGAAAATGCTAATAACTTTTAATTCCATATTTCCATGAACTTTTTTTTCGGGGGCGGGGGGGTGGGGGTGGACGGGCATCACTGCCTCTGGTGGTCGTGGAAGCTACCCAGCGCTGCTCCTGAGAGCCGCCGCTAGATTATGAACCAACAAGCCCGTGGGCCGCAGTCCCGCACTCAACCACTTAGGCCGCCGAGGCTCAGCCCTCCATGAACTTTTTAAAGCCTCCTTGTACCTTACACTGAGGATTAGTGTGATGATTCAATGAAGGAATGTGTCTAAGCAATGAGCCTGGTGTATAATGAGCACTCAGTCAAGCCAGTCACGATTATTAAAACTAGAGGACTGAGCCCCTGTGGCGTAGTTGTTGTGCGCGGGACTGGGGTCCACTGGGATGGAGGTTCAATTCCAGCAGTAGCTCCACAAGAGCAAAGGCTGGGTCTCCTACTCCCACCACCAGAGGGCAGTGATGCCTAAAAAAAAATTAGATGCTTAAGACAAAGGAGAGGGGAAGAGACAAGGGGATGGGCTAGCTTGCTGAAGAAGACAAAAAAAGGGGTGGGATAAAATATAGCTAGAAGGTGAAGAGTTGCAAGATTTTCCTAGGTTGTATATATTTCAAGGTAATGGGGTGACTGAGAAAGAGACCTCAGAGAATACAAAGGGAGACGTATGAGTGGAGGAATGAGGATGCAGCAGAAGATCACACAGGCACAGGAGAGACCACAGTCCTTGCACTGTGGCTTTTTCAGTAGGAAGCCATGTTTACATGTTCAGAGTATCTGAACATCTGCCCTATTTCATTGACATTTTTAGCTGTGCCTCTTAAAAAGTAAAGACCAACAATCAGCAGCTATTTCAATGTTTTCAAACTCAAGTAAAAGAAGTCTGGAATGGAGATTGCTACTAAATAGGAGAGGGCAACCTTCTAGGGAATGAAACGCTTTCCTCTCTATAATTGTTCCAAAGACTAAAGCTTGGCCTTAGAGCCCAGACATCTGATAGCATTTCTAGGATTCCCGCCCTCTCCCCCCACCCAGCTTCTTTAAGTACCCTTTCTACAATTAAAAAAAAAACCTCTTTAGTTACCCTTTATTGCTTCCTCTGTCTTCTATGTGTAGCACTAAGTAACAAAAAAACAAAAATATCTTTTCATTTCTAATTCATACTAATGCCCTTTAATACTAAATCTCACCTTTGTATGACAAGTATTTTCCAAGTATTATTTTTAAGGCATCTCCCTCATAAGCTATAATAGTTCACTCCAAATTCTCTGTATTAATCTTGAAATCATATGAAATATGTATTTGAGACTTTTTCTCTTCATGACCACTTGTTTTTTTTAAAACTAAAATGAAAATCCATGAGATCACAAAAATGGCAGCATTGGTTGCAAAAGTTTTGTTTCAAAAACTGAAAGTTGAGAGTTAGTAACGTTTTAAAAATTGCACTGATGTGCACCAGGAAATGGCTGAAAAGTTAAAAAATAGCTAGGGAATACTTCTTCTTTTACTGAAGTCTACCATAGGACTTCCACAATACATTTTGTACAAATCCAGGGTTTTATGAGCATTGGAGATGATTTATCCTACTTCTTTCCTGTAGGCTCCCAGCGAATTTCCTAAGGGAATCTGAAGTCAAATATTTTTGCCAGTTATTTTATCTCAGTACCTCCCAAATGTATCTCAGGATGGGATGTGCTTTTTATACAAGGCCTCTTAATATCCCATAGACTAAATAAAAAGATTAAAAAATACATATCCCAAGAACTGGTGTTCTGTAGACCAATGCAGCAAAGAACCAGGCTTGTTTGAGCTTTGGAGGTGGCTAGTTTTTTATTTTAAAAAAATCCAGTCGATTATAGAACAAGATTTGTTAAATACAAAATTATAGGCATGGGTGCCATGATAATGGCAAATTGTGATACAAATTTTCATCCTTGCTTTCTGACTTATCATAAGCTCACAGCAAACTATTTATAGCCCTATATTGGTCAATGGGCCTCAAAGAGGAGCAAAAATTTGTTGTTTTTTCATAATAAGGTGAACAAATAATAAGTATTTCACATATGGAAAAACAGCATTCCTTATAGGAAGTAAAGTGTATCAAATCACTTTATAAATTAATAGTCTTATAAGATTTCAAAGACGAAGTCTAAAAAAATACAAACAGTTGATGTTTAAATAGAGTATATATATATATTTTTTTGGGGTGGCATCACTGCTCTCTGGTGGTGGGAGTAGGAGGCCCAGCCTTTGCTCCTGTGGAGCCGCTACTGGAATTGAACCTTCATCGCAGTGGGCCGCAGTCCCGCGTACAACCACTATGCCACCGGGGATCAGCCTAAATAGAGTATATTTTAAGCATGAATACTTTCTCCCAGAGATACAGGTAGCTAGAAAAAAAAGGAAAGATGTCAAATAAATCTTAAAAAAAAATAAGCACCAGGCTGAGCCCTGGTGGCATAAGTGGTTGAGTGCAGGACTGCGGCCCGAGGGCTTGGCGGTTCAAATCCAGCGGCAGCTCTCAGGAGCAGCACTGGGTAGCTCCACAACCACCAGAGGCAGTGATGCCCCCCCAAAACAAAACAAAACAAAAAAAATAAACACCAATAAATCGCTGAATAAATAATGCTGGAAAGTGAATAAGAGGGGACAATACTTCATTCTCTCTTTTTTTGCCAGTATACCAGTGTGCAATAAGCATACAAATCCAAAGTATAGCTAAAGCAAGACTTGCTATTCAATTTGAATTAGATTTTTTTGAACAGTGGCTAAAAACCAACCAAACCAAACCAAATCCACTGCCACTGACTTGATTCTGACTCAGAACGAGCCTACAGGTCAGAGCAGAACTGCCATTTAGGGTTTTCAAGGTAATAAATATTAACAGAAGTAGATTGCCACATTACCAACTATGTTACCATAGCTCCTTGAACAAAAGATATGCTCTTGTAAATGCTTTATATATCATGACCCTATGCCAAAAAGGTTACAAAAGAAATAAGTGTAATATCATGCAGGAAAACAAATACTGAGAAACAAAGATTGAGAAAGTACAGCTAGCATAAGTTTCTTGTAAGAATACCAAAGGAAGAAAAACAATAAAAAATAATAATAGATACTTGCCAAAAGACAGTTCAAATTCACAAAGATTTTTTTAAAACATACCACAAATGCAAAGTATGAAAGTTATTATAAGACCCTATAACATATTTTTCTCATTTCTTTTTCTTCAAAAGACATGTTGTTAGATGATGCAGAGTTATTTATGAAACCTATATATATTATATGAAACCTATATACAATAGAAGGAAACACTGTCCAGTGTCATGTCATTCTTACAATCATTGCTGTGTTAGATCCCATTGCTATAGCCCATGTCAATCCATCTTGCTGAAGGTCTTCTTCCTTTTTCGTTGACCCTCTATGTTATCAAGCATCATGTCCTTCTTCAGTAACTGGTTCCTGCTGATAACATGTCCATAGAAAATGAGAAACTTGTAAGGAGCATTCTGGCTGTAATTCTTCAGAGACAGATTGGTTTATTGTTCTAGCAGTAGATGGTATACTCAATATTCTTCTCCAACATCACAATTCATATGCATCAATTCTTCTTTGGTCTTCCTTATTCATTGTTCAGCTTTAGCATGTACATAAAGCATGTTTTGGACAAGGCACACTCTAGTCCTCTAAGTGACATTTTTGAACATTTTATAGAGATACTTTACAGTAGAATTGTCCAATTTCATCCATTATTTGTTTTCTGGACTGCTGTGTATATAAATAAAAGGAATATGTGACCATTTCATTTTTTTTCTAAATTTGTCATGATTTTGTTCATTGATCCAGTTTTGAATATTTTTTGTTTTCAGTATGCTGCATTATAAGTCATATTGAGGGCTGTCCTCTATAATAACCATCAATGAAGACTTCAAGTCCTCTCTCCTTTCAGCAGTGAGCTTATGTCATCTATACACTGCAAACTATAGTGAGCCTTCCTTTACTCTTGATATTATGCTCTTCTTTGGATAGTCCAAATTCTTGGCTTCTCAAATTATTTGTTTAGCATACAAATTGAATAAATATAGTGAAAAGGTACAACTCTGATACTATATCTTTTCTAATCTTATACCATCCAGTTGTGTTTAATTAACTTCCTCTTAGTCTAAATTCAGATTTAACATGAGAACAATTAAGTATTCAGGGATTTCCATTCTCAGTATGTTAGGCATAGCATAATCAATAAAACCCAGATAAATATCTTCCTGATATTCTCTGCTTTAGGGCAATATGAGGGGGTGCCCTCCAAAACCTGAAATCGTGCTGGGCACAATTTTGTAGCACACATTTTTGTAGTACACATTTTGTAGTACACATTTCTCCCACGAGACAAGCATACAGAAACCCGCTCTGTGTTAGTGCACCTACTGGCATTGCCTGGGAAGATTCTGTCTGGTCACATAAAAAGTTTTGCCCAACCCTCATTTTTTTGTGATGACCAATTTAAAAGAACAATGTGAAGCTGTGAAATTTTGTTTCCTGCTCAGGAAAAATGACACAGAAATTGTTTTGATGTTGAACACTACTTAGAAGGACTGTGCTATGAGAAAAACTCAAGTGTATGAGTGGTTTATTGGTTTTAAAAAGGTGAAATTTTGATAGAAGAAAAACATTCTAAATGTCTGTCAACTTTTAGAACAGATGAAAAGGTTGACTTGTAGTGCATTTGGAGTTCATTACATCAAGTCAAACTTAATCAAGTTTTGTACATGAAGGATTTGTCTAGAGATTGCGTAACACTGTGCAACAAAAAATATCTGATTTGTGGTAGATGGGTGACTGGTTTTCACTATGATAATGGACCTGGGCACACAGCTATATCAGTGTGCCAGTTTTGGACAAAAAACAGCATGCCTCTTTTTTTTGTTGTTTTTTTTTTTGTTTTTGGGCTTCACTGCTCTCCGGTGGTGGGAGTAGGAGGCCCAGCCCCACTGCTAGAATTGAACCTCCATCCCAGTGGGCCGCAGTCCTGCGCACAACCACTACGCCACCGGGGCTCAACCCTAGCATGCCTCTCTTGCTCCACATACCTGACTCACCTGACTTCGAAGTGTGGAACTTCTTTTTGTTTCCATGAATGCAGAGAGATATGAAAGGGCAGAGATTTGATGAAATAGAAAAGGTGAAAAAAATGAGGGAGGTGCTCTCAAGCATTGCAACAAATGAGTTTGAAAAATGTTTCCAAGAATGGAATCACAGATTTGACAGTTGTATTAAGTGTAATGGAGAGTACTGAAGGTGGTAAGGTTGTTTCCCTAAAAAAACTTTAAATAGATAGTTTTGAAAAAAATTCTGTTTTTTTGGGGGGGTACCCCCTGTATAATGTAGTATTGTGCAAAATATATTTATAAGGTTGTAATTTATAAAAAGGACTCACTTTATTGTGTTCTGTTGGCTAATTTTTTTCATATGTTGCTTCCATGTCTTTATTACTATGCCTTTTTAAAGACTGTGCAGAGACTAAACAGATTTATAAAGAAGTGTAGATGATATGAAACAAGAATAAGGAATGGAAAATAGGTCCCTTATAGAGACAGGTGAAAATAATTTGACTTACCTTTACCAAAATTAGAAAGCCTAAGATACGGCAAAATCATTTAAATAAATCCAAGAACCAACAGCTTTTTTCTAGTTCTAGTTCTTCTTTACTTATAAAAGACCAGCAATAATTATGATTATGAAACAGATTATGCTCTTCCAGAATTCTGCTTCATCTTTCTGTGTGACTTGAAGAGAACCCTGGCTAGCATCTGATCCATGGGCTTAAGTTTGTCTGGACTGGGATGCTTTCTTCATATAAATGTGTCTCTTTATACAAAGCTTCTCCTTATACATAGATGAGTATTATTGATTTTGTTTCTTTAGATAACCCAGTCTAACACACTGATATTTCTAAAATTGCCACTAACATATATAATTTTCCCCATCATCATTGCTGTCACTATCATTACCATCTTTCAAATCAACACCATCACCATCAGAATCACCTCAACATTGTCTCCAAAACTCCCTTAATCTTCATTATCACCATCATCACCATCATTTGGATCAATATTATATTTCTTGTCTCTATTATCCCCATAATTTGTGTCACTTTAACATCACTGTCATTCTCATCACCCCTGGCAACACTATCATCATCTTCATCCCCAGCATACAATCACCATGATCAACTCATCACTATCACTCTTGCTTTCATCCTCTTACCAATCCCAATTCTCACTATTGTCACCATTATTCCTGATCTTCAAGATAAAAATTTCCAAAAGTGATAGGCACCTGTTTTGTTGCTCTCGAAGTTAAATTTTCTTTTTTAAAAATCTGAATATTACCATCTGATGGAAAAATATGGACGCAAATCATTCTTGGATGATTTTGGTTAGCTTACGACACCCTGCACTATTATCTTCCTTTTGTTCTATTAACAGATATTCCAATATCATCAGTAACTTAAAAAATGTATTTAAACATAGCAACCATTGTGAGGATGGTACAGGATTGGGGAAGTGTTTCATCCTGTTGTACAGAAGATCATTATAAGTTACAATCAACTCTATGATATTTAACAACACACACCCTTTCTATAAGCACTTTGAAAATATTCAACTGCTTTCTGGCATCTTTTATGGTGAATGTCCTCTAGTCCATGAGTTGTTTCATTCTTGCTAATGTTAACTCTCTCTCTCTCTCTCTCTCTCTCTCTTGCTCTCAACTTTTTGCAATTAGACAACAATGTTTTCCATATTTATGTTTTCCATAATTAGGATTATTTCAGTGTTTCAGATCCACAAGTTGAGTTGAATTTCTTTTTAGAGATTCCTCTTAAATGATACATATATGAAAAGTCTTCAAAAAAGCTCATGGATCGGTGGATTAAAAGATAATGAAAAAGTTCCACAAACTTTTTGAAGTCTTTTGTGTATGTTGATACATTTGATGTTTTCCACAGGTTTTGTGGTTCTGTTTATTTTCTTTCAATATTTTCAATGTTTCAGAGAGAATAATTTCTAATGTTTTGTCCTGAAGTTAACTGTATCTTCTGCCACCTCAAATCTGCTGCTGAACAACTATAGTGTATTTTCCATTTTAGATTCTGTCTTTTCTATACTATAATCTCCATTTACTCTTCTTATGCTTAAAATTGCTATATCTTTATTGACACTGCCTATATATTAACTCTTGCTGTCATATTTTCACAAATTAAAAACTACTTCATAAAGGGAAAGTGATCACAAGGATCTATATATAACTCCCTTCCTTGGGATACAGACAACAGAAAAGTGAGTGAAGAGAGATGTCAGACAGTGTAAGACATGACAAAATAATAATAATTTATAAATTATCAAGGGTTCATGAAGGAATGGGCAGGGGGGAGGGGGAAAATGAGAAGCTGATATCAAAGGCTCAAGTAGAAAGGAAATGTTTTGAAAATGATGATGGCAACAAATGTACAAATGTTCAGGACACAGTGGATGTATGTATGGATTGTGATAAGAGTTATGTGAGTCCCCCAAAAAAAAGATTTTTTAAAAAACCCAAAACTACTTCATTTAAGTTTTAAACATAATTATTATGTGTACATGAAAACCTTTGCCTGAAAAATATAACATCTCAGGATACTCACAATTTCTGTCGACTGCTTTTATTTCTGCTCGAGCCCTTGGTATCAGCTCCTCAATGTTGTGTTGTTGCTGCTGTTGTTTTTGTTTCCGGACTGTAACTTTTTACTGGAGTGGAAGGTCCCGTCTTTTTCCCAAGGAGCGGCTGATGGTTTCGAACTGCTGATCTTGTATATCGCAGCCCAACACATCACCACTACACCACCAGAACTCCTGTTTTTATTTCTTAAACATATTTTCTGTTTCTTTTCATGCCTTGTAATTTTTATTAAAAACTGTACATTTTAGATTACATATTATAGCAACTCTGGATTCTAGCTTTCCATTTTGAAGGCTAATTACTTTGCATTTGGTTGTTTGTTATTTTTTTCTAGTTTAGTGGTAACTTGAGCTGGCTAAATCTGTAAAACCTGTCTCTCATAGAGGGTCTCTTCTTTTTTTTGTCTAGTAGGTTTAAAATGTGTATGCTTGACTTTCTAGGGCTCACGCTTGTGGTCAATGATTGGACTGAAGTTGTACTCAAACATATTTTGAAACAAAGTTTTTCAGATTATTTTACATCTTTGATTGTTTCCACAATACTGTAATTTGTTTGTTTGTTTTGGTCAGCTTTGTGGGGAGAGAATTTACCAACCTCCTCACTCAGCATATGGAGCTCTGGTGGCTCTGTTCAGTAAGTATTGAACTGGTCAGTGGTTCAAAACCACCAGCCATTCTATGGGAGAAAGAGGAAGCTATTTGCTCCCATAAAGATTTACAAGGCTTTGGAAACACCACCTAGGTTACTATGAGCCAGAACCTACTCAATAGCAGTGGGTTCGGTTTTGTTGGTTTTCCCTCCACCACAACTGGAAGTTCTCATTATTTGTTCTAACATCACCATACATAGATGCTTCGAGATCCAGGTCCTCACTTTTTTCATCTTTTGTAGCCATGACCCAGAATACAGTAGGCTGTCAGTGAATGTTGGTGGACTTTTGTTTCTCTCTTTATTCTTTTCCTTCATAATTTCTCCGATGGATGAAGAGAAATCCTAGGGACAGGGTAGTTACCATTTGGCTAGAACCTGAAATGTCATCAGTCCACAACAACCAGCCCATCTGCAGGAGAAAGACAGAACTTTCTACTCCCGTGAACACTTACAGTTTAGGGAAAGTAGTAGGGACAGGTCTCCTTTTTCCTATAAGCATAGCTATGGGTCAGCATTGACTTGAAAGCAGTAAGAAAATGGATAAAAACTTTAAAGTCTGCCAGCCCCTTTAAAGTCTGTCATGTTGGGCTGTTAGCCATAAGGTCAGCAGTTTGAAACCACCAACTACTTCAGAGGAGAAAGAGGAGGTCTACTTCCATAAAGATTTAGTCTAAGAAACACACAAGGCCAGTTCTAGTCTGTCAAATGAGATCATTATGGGTCAGAAATTTTATTTTACATTCTTAAGCAAGGTAAAATAAACTTCCTAAACATCTCAGCTATCGTGTTTTTGTTTTTTTCAAACTGATGGCTACTGATGCTATAACATTTATAGCTTCCTTAAATGTCACAATACATGTTACAGACATAGCTTTATTTGAATAAATTTAGTATTTTCAGTACTATTCAACTTGGTACTTAAATTCCAGTTGTGCTTTCTGCACCTTTTGCTTCTGACATATAAAAAAACATCTTTTCTTATCAATTCTTGAATTTCACCTACTTGCTTGTTACCCTTTGTTCACAACACTTTCTTCCGGAGAATCAATAACCTCATACTACCTGGTCAGAAAAGCAAAACTCTTTCTTTTGTCCTGTGCAAATAACTTTAAACTTTGTCACATTAGAATGCTATAATTTGGTTGCAATAACCAAGTTTCTGGGCTTTATGGAGTTCTGAAAATTAATGATCAAATAAATATGAGGGATATTGGATAACAATACATGTCTTTCTTTGTTAAAGCAAAGTAACAGTTTTAATTACTATTTACTAAAGATACATGCATAACAACAAATTCATTATATTGTACAATTCTAAAAAGTCACCTCTTGCTAACATAACTGAGCTGTAATTAATATTGAGTTTCTAACAAAATAAAAAACAAATGCAAATTTGTATGAATTATTAATCTGAAGAACAAATGACAAAACTTGCTGAGGGTTCTCAGTAATAGTCTGTTTTAATCTCAATAGCAATTAAGTAACTGATCCAATTAAAAAATTCCACATCTAAAAAAATTCCATATCTTTATTTTCAAGACAAATTTTTCTTTAAAAATGTATTCTCTCTTAAGAAATGCATTTCACATATATTTTGAATTTTCACTGATAAAACACATGAACAGATTCAGAAAGCAGCATTTGATATTTAAATGTGCACATTTGTACTTTCTCACTAGTGGCAATCCTCATTCATCTATGGTAATTAGGTATGCAAAGTGGGGACAAGAATGAGAGCGAATTCTCTGAATACATCATCCGATCTCTTTTTCTATCAAGGCTTTTAATAGTAGAGGGACTAAGTTAGTCTCATCCCTTCTCTTGACTCGTATCTATCACTGAAGATGCCAAGGAGAAGGGAAGTTCCAAAAGATAGACAGGAAAAAAAAGAAGAGGAAGAATAAAGTGTCTAGATAATACATAAATCAGTTAATGATTCCATGCATAATTTATTCATAAATGCTACTTTTCCAAAAGTTCAATCAATCACTTTTTCATTAGCAGCTGAAGGTAAGACAAGTAGAACACCTTTAAAGTTATTATATTTTAACTCCTTTGAAGATGGATGGCAGAGCAATTCAAGTAGGAAAAAAATATAAGGCAAAGAAAAGCACAGTAAAATTTAAAATTGGTCAGTGAATAAATAAGGTGTACCACGCCCTGTATTGAGATCTTTAATTTTTCCCTTGCAACATTTTGTAGTTTCATCTCACACATATTTTTCCAAATTTATCACTTAGCATTTCACATTATTTAATGATTATTCATACATCAAGCACTCAATGCTATTAAGTTAATTCTCTAAAAATTGTTCTAGAAATTCAACCCCAGCAAAACCCTGGCAGATTCCTTTTTAGATCAAAAAGCTAATTCTAAAGCTTCTATGTCAGTTCAAAGAACCTAGGTTTTCCAAAATAACTTCAAAATATAACAAAGTTGAAGAAATAAGAATACCTAAGTTCAAAACTGTCTAAAGCTAAAATGGTTGGGATAGAGGGTCATTGATATGAAGACAATGGAACAGTATAGAGTTCAGAAAGAGATCCACACATTTGGATTTTGACAAAACTACTCAGCAGAGAAAGAGTAGTTTTTTGATAAGCAATGTTGGGTCAAAGGCATTTGGAAATCTTATACTACATATACAAATGAACTCAAAATGGCTCAAAGGCATAATGTAAAACAAACAAAACAAAATCTAGAAAACTTTTAAAAGAAAATGTAAGAGAAAACCCCAGACACCAAAACACGGCTCTTAAAAGAAAAAGGAGCATGTGGACTTGTTAAAAACAAACATGTGGGACTGAGCCCCGATGGCATAAGTGGTTGAGTGTGGTACTGCAGCCCGCAGGCTTGGTGGTTCATATCCAGCGGTGGCTCTTAGGAGCAGCACTGGGTAGCGCACACGACCACCAGAGGCAGTGATGCCCACCCCGCCCCCCCAAAAAAAACAACCAAGCATGTGGAGCAGTCTGAACGCCCAACCCCACCTACAGGGGCAGCCGCCCTCCCTCCAGGACAGTGTGCTTTGGAGGACAACACTGAAGCTGCAGCTTGGGGAGTGAGATATGCCTGACCAGAGCACATGAGAACAAATGAAGGGGGAGGAAGAGAGAATAGAGTGCATCCTGGCCCACAGAGCCTTCAGGATGATATTCCCATTTAGAATAGCCGATGCACAGAGAGGATCATATGGCTGGCCCCACTACAAAATGTGGCTTCCTTCACTGACCCAAGGCTCTGCAGGGACAACAGTGGTGAAACGGGATCAAGAATATACCCTGTCTGACTCAACCACACCATGGCAAAAAAATAAAGGTGTGTGTGTTAGTCCGGATATACTAGAGGAACAAATTTCAGAGACACGCATATAGGTATAAGGAAAAGGTTTATATACAAAAGAAATGTGACACTAAGAAGGCATCCCAATCCAGTCCAGTGCAAAGTCATAAGTCCAATATTAACCCATATGCCTGAAGTCAGTCTATAAAGTCTGCTTCCAACTCAGAAAGTCACAGGTCAGTGGGTGCAGAATTCTGGTGCTGGCAGGGGTCTCCCCATGGCTCCTTGCTTCCAGGTCCATCACAGCATGCCACTCCAGCTTCAGAAGTCTGTCTTCCTCAGGGCAAAGCCAAGTGGTCTCTCCGCTGGCTCCTCCAACTTCTCGGAGGCTGCATTTTGTCTTTTCCGTGATTAAGCGTCTCTCCACCGGCTACTCCAGCCTCCCAGCCACAGCCATTCTGTGTTGCCTATGGTTAATCATCTCTCAAACTAACTCCCACCAACTGGGGAAGATAGCTTCTCATCTTCACGAGGGAAATATCGCGAGATTTCCCTGGAGTCTCAGGTGAAAGCCATGACCACATAGAGGCCTCATCGGCTACTCAATGGCTATCTCCTGATTAACAGACCACACTCCACCCCTACATTTCAATTATAAAATTAACATAAGCACATGACTACCACAGTGTGCAACAAAGCATGGAGTTCCGGATGGAGTGCCAAGGATATATTTTGGGGCCAGGGTGTGCCATCTCATCTGACTCAACCGGGGGGCACTCCTGGAGTTCAACGAATAGATCCTGAACTATTTACAGGCTTTTATTTTGTTACTTTTGTATATAATATATATGTATATATATTTACTCTCTAAATATATTGGACATTGGAGTTTTTTTGTTATCATCATTTTAGTTTCTTTGGTTGCTTCATCTTAAGATGTATGTGTTTTTTGTACATATTTTGGTCTCTCCAGGTTTACTAGATAAACTGGATGAACAGTGTGGATGCGAAAATGACAGGACTGATGGTTTCCGTGGGGCGGGGCATGGAAGATAGGGAGGAGGGGGAAAGGCAGTGCTGTTGACTAGTCCAGGGACAAGGGAATAACAAATAATTCAAAATCAGTGACAAGGTGGGTGTGAGAGGCACAATAGGGTAATGTAGAGTAATAGAGTAATGTAACAGAAAGAAAATACTGAAACCCCAATAGAGGTTGAGCATGATGGTGGGGCAAGAGGAAAGTAAAAGGAGATGGAGGAAAGCACTGGGTGATAAAGGGCATATATAGAGGTCCAAATACAGGCATGTACATAGGTGAATATATTTATACAGGATGATGGGGAAATAGATCAATGTGCATCTACTTATAGGATTAGTATTAGGACAGCAGATGGGCATCGAACTTTCACTCAAGTACTTCCTCAGTGCAAGAACATTTTGTTCTATTATATTGGCATTCCATGATGCTTACCTTCCTGACTCAATCACTGAAAACAAAAGTGTGCATAAGCAAAAGTGGTGAAGAAGGTGGATGGTGCCCAGCTATCAAAAAATATAGTGTCTGGGGTCTTAAAGGTTTGAAAATAAACGAGTGGCCATCTAGCCAAGAAGTGACAAAGCCCACATGGAAGAAGCACATTAGCTTGTGTGACCACGAGGTGCCAAAGTGATATTATCAGGATTTAAGAACTAAAAATCATAACATTGTGTGTTCACCTCCATTATAGAATTGCCAATGACAAATGGGTTCATAAGCAAATGTGGTGAAGAAAGCTGATGGTGGCCAGCTAACAAAAGATATAGCATGAGGGGTCTTAAAGACTTGAAAGTAAAAAAGCAGCCATCTAACTCTGAAGCAACAAAATCCACATGAAAGAAGCACATCAGCCTGTGTGACTAGGAGGTATCGAAGGGAGCAGGTGTCAGGCATCAAAAAACTAAAAATTGAATCATTATAAAGGAGGGGGAGTACTGAATGAGGATCCCAAAGCCCATCAATAGGTGAAGCAGCACCCCCTTGCAGAGCAGTTGCAGGGAGGAAAGGAGTCAGTCAGGATACAGTGTGGCAACAATGAGGTATACAACTTTCCTCTAGTTCTCAAATGCTTCCTCCCCACCTCCACTATCATAATCCCAGTTCTACCTTGAAAACACAACTAGACCAGGGGATGTACACTGGAGTGAGCAACAGGGGGAATTCAGGACAGATGATCTCTTTGGGACCAGTGGTGGGTGTGGTGATACCGGGAGGGTGGAGGGAAGGTGGAGTGGAAGGGGGTAACCAATTGCAGGGATCTACATGTGATCTCTCTGAAGTACAGACAGCAGGGAAGTGGGTGAAGAGACACATAGGACTGAGTACGATATGAAAAGTAATAAAATGTGTAAATTATTCAGGGTTCATGGGGGAGGGGGAGGAAGGGGAGATATGGGGAGCTGGTACTGGGGGCCTAAGTGGAGGGAGGATGTTTTGAGAGTGATAATGGCAGCAAGTGTGGAGGGAGAATGTTTCTGGGGTGATGATGGCAACAGGTATGCAAATGTGGTCTGCATACAATTGATGTGTGTGTTGATCATGACAGAAGTTGTGTGGGCCCCCAATGGAATGATTTTAAAAAAAAAGGAGGGGGAAAGAGGAGCTTATACCAAGGGCTCAAGTAGAAAATATTTGGAAATGAGGATGGCAGCGTGTGTACAGATATGCTTAATACAAATGATGTATTGAATGTTATAAGAACTGTAAGCGTTCCCAATAAAATTATTGAAAGCAAACAAACAACTATTATTTTTCAAAAGATACTTTTAAGAAAAGGTAACTGCAGACTGAGAGAAAATATTTGCAAAATATGTATTTCATGAAGGAAGTGAATTCTGATTATATGAAGAATTCCCAAGAATCAAAAATAAGAAGCAACTGAATAAAAACTAAGGCAAAAAATTTAAATATCACCAAAGAAGACACATGATGGCAAATAAGTATATGAAAATATCATTTACATCATTATTAATTCGGGAAATGCAGATAAAAATGATAAAAGCACAGCAATACACACCTACTAGAACGGTTGTATTTTAAAAAGAATTGATTAAGCTGTGTGTTTTCATGGATGTAGAGGAAACAGAATTCAAATGAGTACTTTGGAAAACAGTGTGGCAATTTCTTAAAAAGTTAAGCAGCCATCTAATAAATGTTTAGCAATCCCGTTTATAAGTCTTTAATCAAGAAAAAGGGAAATGCATGCCCAACAAAGACCTGCACCCAATGTTCATAGCAGCTTTATGACAGTCCAAATCTGAAAACAGTCAAAACCATAAACAGATGTGTGAATGAGAATACTGCTGTATACAATCGAATAGTGAGCCATAATTTGAAAGGGATGCACTATATGCACAATATAGATGATTCTCATAATAATTAGCCTGACTAAAAGAAGAACACGAAGCAAAAGAACATACAAGGTTCCCATTTATATCAAAGTCTAGATAATGCAAACCTATTAAAGACACAGAGCAGACTGGTTGCTCCCTGGGATGCAAAGGCTGCGTGGTGGATTTGGAATGATTTGAAGAAAATCATGAGTGCATTTCAGAGTTGGTGAATGTACTCACTATCTCAAATAGATTCATTGTTTATAAATATACGTATGTACATGTATATAAATGTATATATCAACACATAAAATTTATACTTTAAATACATTCAAATTACCATTAGTAAAACCCACCTAAAACATGCTTAAAGAAAAAAAGACCGGATATTACCTGCTAAGATGCTCAGAGATGGGAGTAACGGCCAATATAATAATTAAACAAAATAAAATATAATACTAAAGTAAAGGTAGACCAAAAAATGAAATAAATAGTAAAAACAGGCCTAAGATAATAAAGCAAAGGGAGCAAGCTAGATTTTCCATGAGCAACTGTTACAGCAACAAGTATTTTGTTTTTTTTGTTTTGTTTTGAGGGTGTCAGTTGCTCCACATTCTCACTAGCATTTGGTGTCCTCAATGTTTTGAATTTTAGCCAATTTTTAAAAATCATTTCATTGGGTTTTTTTCACAATACATAAATTTTACATTATTAAGTAAAGACAGAAGGTGAAGTAATTTGGCTTCAACTAAAATGTTTGAGGGAGGGCTGAGCCCCGGTGGCGTAGTGGTTGTGCACGGGACTGCGGCCCACTGGGACGGAGGTTCAATTCCAGCAGTGGGGCTGGGCCTCCTACTCCCACCACCGGAGAGCAGTGATGCTCCCCCCCAAAAAATAATAAAATAAAATGTTTGAGGGAGACAATTGGGTAAAAGATGTGAATGGCAGAGCTGCCAACATTAAAAATGAACTATATGCATCTTAATGGTTAACAGATCTTTAATACACACATAGGAATTGATGTATATATATGCATGAATATATACATTAAAATAGCGTGTGTGTATGAGTCATATAAATATATTATAAAATGATATGACATGTACTATATGCAATATACATTTTTTCTTTGTAATCAATTCAGACTGCTTAGCTGCTTTTAAATTCCTTTGTACTATCCAGTACAGATAAATGATCAAAGTGAAGATTATTATCTATAACAGTACATGGTGTACATTATAGTCTTGCCTAGAAATGCAAGATGTCTGACTTTTGGTCTCAATTCCATTATGAACCTGAAGTCAATTTGAAGCAAATGAATTTCCTTTTCAATATTTTCCAGTTTAGAAATGGAAAAAGAGAGACCTGTACTTTGGATGGGGAGTGGTCAGTTAGGGCTACCAGTACTTTCAGTTCCCTGAAAATGATCACTGCTCAAGTGCAGCTGTTGATTAACTGGAATCTTTGCCTTTATTATTGCTATGTTCATAAAGTAAAAGGTAAGTGTTCCCTTACTCCATGGCTTCTGAGAATACTGCTTTTGTTTGTTTGGGAAAGTAAAGAAAGAAACCCATCCTCTAATACAGAGGTTGATTACCTGTGTATTTCAAAGGCACTCTATCACCATGGAACCTGGGAACTCGAACCCCGGCAATAAATTGGGAATGAGAACATCAAACACATAATATGAATACCAGGGCACTAGACTTTTGAAGCTGTTTCCCTTTGTGTAAAGACCTAGAAGGCCAAAATAGATGAGGAGCCTCTGGTTCCCAAGGTGATTCAAACGAAAACTTAATAGCAGGGACCTGATCAATTTAAGTTCTCCATTTTTCATCAGTCTCTTTTGCAGAGAGGTTCAGGACAATGCATCAGTTCTGTTACAGAGAGTTCATGCCAGTAAATTCTACCCAACAGCCATGCTGATTGATTTGTATGGCTCAGTTCTTCATCAAAGATTTCAAAAGTGTTTCAACCATCGATTTGGATTCTAGAGGCTTTTTTACATTATAGCTGATTATTCAGACTCCCTACACTTTCTCATGAGACAAGTTAATTACAAAGTTTGACCTTGATCAAGTCCGTAACTCTTTTATGAGTTAATGATTGTGCTGAATAACTAGAAGTGAACTATTGCTAGAGAGCTGTTAATTGTTTGACTAGAAGTACTATTGTATTGGTAAATCGATTAGAGTAAATGAAAAGCTTTGTAAAAACCTTTCAAAATAAAATGTCTGCATGAATTTTGACTAAATTTTATAGAAGAAAAACAATGTTGCAAAATGCTCATTTCAATTTCTTTAATAGTCAATCAAGTGACATAAAGTGAATTTTTGAGCGAGCAGTAACAAAACACTTACTATTTAGAAACTGAATTAGCAAAATTAATTTAAAGTGACTCTGGTAGTTCTGTTAAAGCATGATTAATTATCAAATCACTTGAGGCTACCTTTTTAAAAAGCACATGTAACATACAGTCATTCTACTTGTTAAATTCCTTATTGTAACTGAAAGGTATTCTTTATTGTCTTGTGCAAACTTTTCAAGCTAATGTGTGGGATTTCCTACAATGCGTATAATAAAGAATCCTGTGTATGCTAAGTGAATATAAAAGGGTTGTGTACACACCAAGCGAGCATGCCATGTGCAGGCACTAAATGAACACGTAAGAATTGTGCACAATCTAAGGAAACCCAGAAAATAAATCACAAAATGAGATCGGGGTAATCTAATCAGACACCAACACTTGTTGCTGATGGGCACTGTCAAGTCCCTTCTAACTTGGAGCACCAATGCACAGGACAGCACTTCTCGGTGGTTTTTCTAGGCTGTAATCTTTAAGGAACTACAGTCAGGACTTCTATGGAGCCAATGTGTGAGTTGAACTATGATTACCTAGCTAGGAGTGAAATGTGTAACTGTTGTACCACTAACTCAAAAAACCCAATGACATTCTAAGCGATTGTGACTCGGAGTGACTGTATCTAAGAATATAAATCTTTAACAGAGCAGACAGACTCATTTTTCTCCTGTTAAGTGGCTAGTGGACTTTAACCACTGACCTAGTAGTTAATAGGTCAATGCCAATGACTTTTTAAAACACATACTTTATATATATATATATATATATATATACACACACACATATATATACATACACACATGCATATATATACATATCCCATAGGCTATAATCTTTATGAAAACAGATGGCTAGATTTTTTTTCTCCTGAAAAGCAGTTGCTGGGTTCCAACTGCTAACTTTCTAGTTAGTAGCTAAGTCCTTAAGCACTGCATGACCACGACTCCTTAGTCCCTAGGATATTCTCTGGGAAAGATCCTCTACTGTGTTACAGAAAGGAATGCTCGGAACAGCTATTTAATTCTTTTAAGAAACATAAGAATAAAATACAACTGGGGAATATGGGGGGAAAGATCTGGGAAATAGTAAGGAAGTTACTAATATATTTATAGGAATAGAATGTAAATTAACGGCTTGTCTTTTTATTCTTTTAAAATGTGCCCTTTCTCCCCAATGCATACATTTACTCAGTTGATTTTCAATTTTATTCTTCCAAAATGTTTATTAAAAGGTTACTTGTAGAGGCTTTCTGAGCGTGGGAAAGCAGAATAACCAGATTTAGAAACAAGATAGTTTCCCTTTTCTCCATGTTAATGGCAGTCCATTTTCTATGTAGGTTCTAAGTGTGAGGTCATTCATTTTTAAAAGTGAAGAAAAAATAAGATACTATATAAATATGTTTTAAATTCAAAATATCTTTGGACAAGTTTTAATTACACTAACTTACATTTTATACTAGGATTTTTATTTTGCTATATATGGCATTAAGTAATCAGTGCAATAGATATTTATTTTTCTGTATCCTACTGGCTCTGGTGTTTATTTGCACGCCTGCTTTGAGCACTCCACTAAGATCCTCTGATGTGTGGTTAGAACATGTCATAAATGGACACTTAATAGGGGTCATATGCATCATAATTTTCCCATATCAATGATGGCTATTTTGATATCCTCGGAGAGTAGACAATAAGTGTAGTAAATGGATATTTAATAGAGTCTTAAGAAGTCTATACTCTCATTTTTCCTTATCTCACAAAGAATATCTTCTGATGTCAACAGAAATTATATATATAGGAACAGAGATAAGGTAAAGATCAGTTATTGGTCAACAAATGAGTACAAAATAGCATCAATTGTGCTGTGATATTTTTAAATTATCAACAAATTGCCCTCTTTTGGGTCATCTAATTTGAAACTTTCTCAGGATTTGGGTTTTCTTTTGGGGGGTGTCCTGAAATTTTCTTATGAGTGATACACTTTTTCTTATTTTACTAACCCTCAATTCCATCTTGTCATCTCTTTGCAGTAATATATCTAGGAATCTTTTTGATTATAGAATTTTTAAGCTTCCCTTTTTTTTATTCCACTTTCACATATCCTATCTGCCCATTTTCCACCATTAAGACAGCCAACATAGAGGCACACTTTTTAACTTTCAATGACACTGTTTCCTTAGAAGTAAAGGGGATTGTGAGGCCTTAGACACTGTCTTTGTTATTGCTACTTTTTATCATCACTGGTGACTGGATGATACAAACAACCAACAATTCTAAGTACTGGCAGAGTTCAAGCAAGAAGACCACACTGGAAGATACATTTTCATAGGAAAATGTCTTAATTCTGAAATTATTTTAGAAGAAACAGATAATCCCTTGTAATAGGTAGTAAAAGATGTCTTGATAGTATAAAATGGAGGCTAGAGGCCTCCATGACATGAGCAGTAGATATGTGCAAAAAGGTAAAGCAACATATGGGTTCTGTTAATACATATATGATGAAAGTTACAGATCTGTTAAAAATAATAATAAGGAAAGCAGGCATTAGTGATGCTAAGACATCTTTAATTTCAGAGTGCAGAAATAAGTGTCACCACAATAGGAAACTTCCAATTCCTTCAAAATGGCAAAATACTAAAGGCCATCAATGAAACAATGAGAAGGAGTTCAGACGGCACAGTAGATTACACGAGGGGAGCAGCTGTTAGCCACAAAATCAATAGTTCAAATCCAGGAGAAAGATGAGACTTTCTGCTCCTATAAAGATTTATAGCCTTGGAAATCAATAGTTCTGCACTATCCAATACAATCTCTATGGGTCAGATTGGAAGTTCCATCTTTTTTTTTTTGACAAGTTCCATCTTTTATAACATTATGAAACTATGAGAAAACTTCCAGGCTTTTACTTCCTGTGACAGCTACATAATCTTTCAACTTTTGAAGGAGTAAAGTCTAGCCTGCGATCAGGTCATAGCCAATGAAGCCTCAGTGTGAACATGGCCTTCTCCTGATGATTCTGGCAACTCCAGTCTTCCTCCTTGGAGGTGGGAGACACTCACATGCTCAATGTCAACAGAGGCATTTCTGTTGACAAGCTACATGGAGCTATGCTGATAAAGCCAGAGCCCTGAAGTTAGAGGAGTCACCTGGAAACCCACACCAGCGCTGAGATGCTTCCACCACCACTAGATCCACAAGATGTTCCACCCACTGGCCTGTGACCTTCCTGCATTCTGCATCATTGCACATGTTGTGTGAGTGGGAAGAGGAATTTATAGACTGGTATCAAATACATGGGCTTCTAGCGATCTTATGAACTTGATCAGGACTGGGGTGGGATGTTTTCTTAAAATACAATTTTTTGATATAATATGAGTGTCCTCGATTTGTTTCTCTAGTCAACCCAGACTAGCACACTTCCTTAATAATAAGTTTGAAAATGGAATATACATATGTTCATCTATCTGTTTAACAAAATAAACTCTGCAGCCAAGAACAAACTGTTGGGCCAGTGAAGGACACACAGATAAAGAGTTTAAATGGGAGTAAATAAAATTAATAAAAGCCTCTAAAACTTTTTTAAGGGGGTGGGCATCACTGCTCCCGTGGTGGGAGTAGGAGGCCCAGCCCCACTGCTGGAATTGAACCTTCATCCCAGTGGGCCGCAGTCCCACGCACAACCACTATGCCACCAGGGTTCAGCCCCAGCTAAAAGCCTCGATAATTTAATGGACCCATATTTATTATTTATTTTGCATTTCATTAAAATATTTACTTGAACATCTACTTACTTTTAGAATATAGTCATAACATAGTTTGTAAGATGACTCAAGTTTATTCATAAATGTCAAGTCTTTCTGAACATGAGCAATGCTGTTTAAAAAAAAAAAACCAACAGCCTTCCAGAGGGGCTATCTTCAAGGCTAATATTAGCCATGAGACAGAATTATATCTGCAACTAGAGAACTTTCCCAGGTTCTAGTCCCCTTGTTTTCCTAGCTATGTAATTTGGGTTAACTCTAATAAGTGCCACTGAAATCAGAGGGAAATTCCTTCTTCAGGCTAGGCTTAACTTTTGGTCCTTTTTGATTAAACAGTTAAGAAGACATTTCAGGATATGTCAGGACATTCAGGACATCAGCTAAAAGGTTGTTTTGTTGACCTGATAGTCTTTACTTAAGGGAATGATAAATTCACATTTTACCACTTTATTTTTGCCACTTCGGTATATTACATGGTGCTGTTTTTTAAAATATGAGATTTCTATGTCAATACTTCTTGATTCCCTTCAAATTTTTGCAAAGCAGACAGTGTTGCCTCCAAATTAGTATCTGTTTCAACAGGAAAAATGTTCCACATTATTTTTAATAACCTCTCCTAAGAAAAATATGATTTCTAATAATGGCATTAAAACATGTTACCACCTAATTAAGAGATGTAAACATTCCCTCACTGTAAAGAATCAAATTAAATAAGCAAACAATTTATGATGAAATGTTTCACAGACTTTTTTGTAAAAATTTCACGATGTATTTATATTCTTCAAAAATGTGAAACTTAATTTGTCTGAAAGTGATGGTATAACGTTAGACAAATACTAAATACTAATAGATTTAGCATATTAATTTCTTTTAAATAGACTCAATTATTATTCCAAGTTCCAGTGGAAGGGCGATCATTAAATTAGTATGAACACAGACTTTCAATCCTACCACTCTTAGGCAACTGGTTGTGTTATATTAGAAAAATTTAACTTTCCAAACATCAGTTTTTATAAGGGTATATAATACGTTTACTCTTGCTAACCTCCGATGGTGTAGAAACAAACAAGCATATTTAAGTGCATGGACCATATTAAAAATAAGGGAAATCAAAAGGAATACCAAAACCAAAACAGCAAACTCATTGCTATCAAGTTAATGCTGACTCACAGAGAGGTGAAAAGAAGGAAATCAGAAATGAAAATGAGAGAGAACAGTATTGGACCTCCACTCAAGTACTCCCTCAAAGCAAGAACACTTTGTTCTATTAAATTGGCATTCCATGATGCTCACCTTCCCAACACAATTACTGAAGACAAATATGTGCATAAGCAAAAGTGGTGGAGAAAGCTGATGGTGCCTGGCTATCAAAAGATACGGTGTCTGAGGTCTTAAAGGCTTGAAGGTAAACAAACGGTCATCAAGCTCAGAAGCAAGAAAGTCTTCATGGAAGAAGCACACCAGCCAGTGTGACCAAGAGTTGTCAAAGGGATCAGGGATCAGGCACCAAAGAACTAAAATTTGTATCATTGTAAATGAGTGGAAGCACAGATTGGGGACCCAAAGTCTATCTGTAAGTAGCGGGACATCTCCTTATAGAAGGTCCATGGGGAGGACATGAGCCAGTCAGTGTGTAGGGTAGCAATGATGAAACAATTTCCCTCTAGTTCTTAAATGCTTCCCCACCTCCTCTCACTATCATGATCCCAATTCTACCTTACAAATCCAGCTAGACCAGAGGATGTACACTGGTACAGAGAGGAACTGGAAACACAGGAAAACCAGGATAGATGATCCCTTCAAGACCAGTGGGGAGAGGGTTGATACTGGGAGGGTGGAAGGAAGGTGGGGTAGAAAGGAGGACCTGATTATAAGGATCTACATATAACCTCCTTCCTGGGGTACAGACAAGAGGGAAGTGGATGAAGGGAGACATTGGGTATTATAAGATAAAACAAAATAATTATTTATAAATTATTAAGAATTCATGAAGGAAGGGGGAATGAAGAGGGAGGGGACAAGTGAAGACCTGATACCAAGGGCTCAAGTAGAAAGCAATTTTTTTGAGAATGATGATGGCAACAAATGTGCTTGAATACAATGAATGAATGGATGGATTGTGTTGAGTTGTATGAGCCCCCAAGAAAATGATTTAAAAAAATACTAGAAAAGAGAAAGGAGGAAGAAAAAGAGGAGGAGTAGGAGGGGAAAGGGAAGGGGTATAAAACCAAAACAAACTAGATTTGCTTTTGTTGGTGGTACAAAGCCTAACCAAGGAATGCAAGATTAGGCAGAAGGTGCAGACAGGAGAGAATTTATATTTATCCCAGAATTTTTTTCTTTTGATTCACGATTGTGGAGAGTGTCAGGTGTCAGCATCTAGTGGGAATTTTGGAAGGAAGGCAGACAGAATGGTTTAAAAAACTGGGACAGGATATAATAAGACAGTTTGGAAAATTTGTCAGGGCGGGGTGAAAGACGAAAAGGGAAAGAAGGCAGGCATTTTTAATGTTTCCATTTTGTATTTTCCCTTCCTTATAGGTTGCAGAAAGAAAGGGGGATGGAAGGAAGACAAAGTAGAATATTCATGCAGCTTCTGGAAGGGAAGAAGGACCCCTTTAAAGAAAACAAACACAACAATCCTGAAATTATCTACATAAGAAAAAAAAAAAGGAGGGCTGAGCCCTGGTGGCGTAGTGGTTGTGTACGATACCGCGGCCCACAGAGTTGGCAGTTCAAATCCAGCAGTGCCTTTCCAGGAGCAAAGCTGTGCCTCCTACTCCCACCAGGGGGCAGTGACGCCCACAAAAAAAAAAAGAAAAAAAAGGAGAACAACTGTTGAAGAGAGTCATTATTGTTCACATTGTGTGAATCCATGAAAGTAATTAAAATTTCTGGAACTAAGTGATTGGTATGATTTTCAAATTGTAAAACTTGGCTCTTTGGGGAGATTATATTATAAGAAATGGATACAATATTTCCACAAGAACCATTTCAAATTAACCTGGAAAAGGCTAAATAGTGAGCATTCCAAAGATGACAAAAGAGAAGGATGATTCTGCAACCTGAAAATGCACTTTTTCAGATATTGAGATGCATGAAAAGTCTCAGAATATGTAGTTTAGTTGGTTTTTGGATGGGAGAATATGAACATGAGTCTGTTTTTGAGAAAAGAAAATGGGTAACCATCCTCCAGGTGCTTTTCATTTAGATTAATAGTTACTACCCTCTTCTAAGAGTGGAGTAGGAATGCTTTTGAGAATTTGATAGAACTATAAACCGTCTCCCAAGAAAAATACACCAAATAATACACCCTACTTTAAAGACTTCAGAATCCATCTGTAGCTATACATTCCACTCCTTTCCCACATACAACCCACATCCTACTAGCTTCCTTGTAAAGAACTCTTGAAATTGGAAAAGATGGGTTAAAGCTGAAATATGTAGAGACATGCTTTCAAGCTCAAGAAATCATTGAAATATTTCAAAAATAGCATCTCCCTTTGATGTATAGCCAGGGACGTTTTCAAGATTGAGAAGATAAACTAACTTAGTTTTTCTTCCAAGAGAACTAATGCAACATTTTTGTGGAAAGACATGCATGACTATAGAGATAGTAAAAGGGTAGAGCAGTCAATGAAGAAGAAGTTAAAAATAGGTTCACCCATGTTTGAAAACCAGTAATTAAATGTTTTTTAGCATCATTTTATTGGGGGCTCGTACATCACTTTTCACAATACATAAATACATATACTGTGGCAAGCACCTTCACATGCCTGCTGCCATCATCATTCTCCAGATATCTGCTTTTCCACTTGAGTACTTGATATCAGCTTCTCATTCTTTCCCTTCTGTCCTTGCACCAACCCCCCCCAACCAACCCTTAATACTTTATATATTATTATTGTTTTGTCATATTTTACAACCTGTAATTAAATGTTTTGCTAACTTGGGAAACATTAAAATGAAAATAAAAGGAAAGAGAAAGGAGAATTGGCCATATTTGGACCCCACAGAGAATGAACTTGTTAGCAGTCACAGGAAAGGGTAGGATCTAGAGTCTGAGATGAGTATAATAGGTTAAAATAATTCTAAGTGGTTTTGAGGGTAAATTGAAATTGTTAAAAATATTAGATAAACAACCTAAAGAAAAGCAATATAGAAAATGAACATAAGTCAGTTCTCTGGAAGCAAAAGGGTGAGACAAGAATAATGCAGACTTACTTTATTATTTTAATGCTTTGCAGTTATGACAAGACAATAAACTATTACAACCCCTGCAAAGTAAGTGTCAAAGTAGAGCAGTCCACATGGAAATAGATATAAAAAGACTCTATGCAGATGATTTTCAAAACTAAAATGAAGTCTATAAGAAGGGCATAATAAAGAAAACAGTGACTGTGGAGAATAAAGACTAAAGAAAAACTGGGAAAGTCATTTATAAAGAAAGATATCAAAAGTTTAAACTTAAGAAATAGAAGAGGATGGACTTTAAGATGTGGGTATTCAATAAAAAGATATTAAAAGAGAAACAGGAACCAGTAAAAGAAGAAGTAGGACAAAATAAATGTCATACAAAATATCTTATATAACAAACAGATGACTGAAGCCAATAAATGTTCTGGAAGAAGAGAACAAGCACCTGTCCAAAGGAAAGGTGTGAGGAGGAGGAGGCATAACAACACCTGGTCACAGGAACATTTTGGAAGCAACTAGTTACACTTTCGGGGGAAAGCTTTGAGTAAAGTCGAGTTATAAGATAGTGCTGATAAAGTTGGTTAGGAGAAAGGAGAAGCAAAGCATCATGGCCAATAGGATAAATTTACCAAGGCTGTGATTCAGACAGGAGTCACGGAAAGGCATGAAAGCCAGTTGCAAGAGTTGGATGAGAAACAAGACACTGGTATAGTTTTACGCGATTTCTCCACAAATTGCTTATTAAACACAGAAGGGAAAATGTAACTTAATAGTGATGAAACCTGAGAAGCATCCTCTTAGCTCAGTCATCCCACTTCATACCATTGGTGCTGGGACAAATGAGAACTGCATGCCTCCTACAGTAACGCCCTGAGAAGAACACACTCTCACATCCTGCTAATACAAATGCTCATGAAGAAAATTGACATGCCCACATATAGGGATACTTTGTATTAACAATTATTAAGGACTCTACTTTCTCAAGAATAACAAACAAGGTCAGGAAAGGCTGAGACTCTTAAAGGTAAACAACAACATACAAGGTATACGGAGACATAACAATGATGTATAATTGAGATTCTGGATTGAATTCTGGAGCAGAAAAAATTTTGTCCCATTTCATTACTCAAACAATGAGAAAATATAAGTGATATCTTTAGATTAGAAAATACTAATGAATACAAGTTAATGTCCTGATTTTTTATAATTGCATTATGGTTACATAAAAGAAGTTTTTTTTTAAATGAAATATAAACAAAAGTATTTAAGGATATAGGTCAATGTATCTGCCACATAGTGATAAACAGGTCTGAAATAAATAGTAATATGCATATAGATGTAGATAGATTGGTAAAGTGTTATTAACATTTGGGGACTCATAATGCCTGCAATTTTTTTCAAAATGTGAAGTTATTTCAAAATAAAAGGTGAAAAATTATTTGGGAACTCTGGCTATCATAGGTCAGTAGAAAAATTTGTTGTAAGAAAATTGTTATGTTTTGGGAGAATTGAGTAAATCAAATTATATATCATATAATAGATGATATAGGGGAATTTGGGGTATCTTACCTAAGTTTGATGATAGTTGCTTATGTAGAACAATGTCCTTATCCTAAGAAGATTGGTGCTGATTTTTTAAAATTTATCTTACTGGCAGCTCAGACAATTCTATCCATACTTCCATTGGGTCAGGCACATTTGTACATTTGTTATCCTCATAATACTCAAAACATTTTTTTCTACTTGAGCCCTTGGTATCAACTCCTGAGTTCCCCCTAACCTCCCTGAAACCCCTCATGAAACCTTGATAATTTATAAATTATTTTGTCATATCTTAAACATTGTCCGACATCTCTCTTCATCCACTTTTCTGTAGTCCATCACCCAGAGAGGAGGTTATATGTTGATCGTTGTAATTGATCCCCACTTTCTACCCCACCTTCCTTCCACCCTCCCAGTATCGCCACTCTTCCCACTGATCTTGGCGGGATCATCTGTTCTGGTTTTCCTGTGTTTCCAGTTCTTATCTGTATTAGTGTACATCTTGTGGTCTATCTGGATTTGTAAGGTAGAATTGGGGTCAAGATAGTGGAGGTGGGGCTAGGGAAGCATTTTAGGAGAGGAAAGTTGTATGTTTCATCGTTGCTACACTGGACCCTGAATGGCTTGTCTCCTCACCATGACCTTTCTGTGTGGGGATGTCCAATTGCCTACAGATGTGCTTTCAGTCCTCAATCTACAATCCTTTTTATTCACAATGATAAGATTTTTGTTCTTTTATGCCTACTACCCAAGCCCTTCAATACCTCTTGGTCACACAGGCTGGTGTGCTTGTTCCATGTGGATTTTGTCACTTCTCAGTTAGATGGCCACTTATTTACCTTCAAGCCTTTAAGATCTCAGACACCGTATCTTTTGATAGCCAGGTACCATCAACTTTCTCACCACTTTTGCTTATGCACACATTTGTCTTCAGCGATTGTGTCAGGAAGGTGAGCATCATGGAATGCCATTTTAGTTGAACAAAATTTTCTTGCAATGAGGAAGTACTTGAGTGAAGGTCCAATGCCCATCTGCTGTCCTAATACTAACCCTATAATTATATGCACATTGATCTATTTGCCTAATGTAATATATATACTCATCTATGTACATGCCTGTATTTAAACCTCTATAAATGCCCTTTAACTCCCAGTTCTTTCCTCTATTTCCTTTTACTTTCCTCTTGTCCCACCATCATGCTCAGCCTTCATTTGGGTTTCAATATTTTCTGTTATGTTACTCTTGATCAATCAATCCCTATTGTGCTTCTCATAACCACCTTGTCACTGATTTTGAATCTCTTGTTATTCCCTTGTCCCTGGGCTATTCAACACCACAGCTTTCTTTGATTAGTGATGAATTTTTTAGGAGTGATAGTACACTAGTTGTTTCATGTGTATAGCACTGGCAGCTTCCCAGCTCTGATGGATAGTGTTTTTTGTTCCATAGTTAAGCACAGTGATTTTCTCTCCTGGTTCTCTTGATTGTTCATGGGACAAAGTTTCATATTTAATTATCCATTAGTAAGGATTGAGTTCTAGAGTTTAGTAGAAATAGCTTTTCAGTATTTCCTTAGAGCATTTGCCTGCCCAAGGATGCAGGCAGCTTTGTAACAGCTAGTACATTAGAAGCTTTTCTAAAGATGGTTTGTTATTACAAATGCTATATCAGTCATTGTTGTCTCTTTTCCTTTTGGATGAGCTTCCATTCACACTCTACCGGTAGACTTCCATAGCAACAGTTCTCAACCGGTGCATTGTGACCCCTTTGGGGATCAAATGACTCTTTCACAGTGGTTGCCCGATTTATGAGTGTAGTAAAATTAAGTTATGAAGTAGCAATGAAAATAATTTTATGGGGCTGAGCCCCGGTGGTGTAATGGTTGTGCATGGGACTGCAGCCCACTGGGACGGAGGTTCAATTCCAGAAGTGGGGCTGGGCCTCCTACTCCCACCACTGGAGAGCAGTGATGCCCCCCCCCCAAAAAAAAAGAAAAGAAAAGAATTTTATGGATGGGGGGGTCACCACAACATGGAACTGTTTGTATTAAAGGTTTGCGGTATTACGAAGGTTCAGAATCACTGCTCTATAGAAAACATCTGTTATTCTACAAAATGATGACACTGAATCACTCCAGTTACCAGTTCTTCCTCAAAGTTTCCAGGCTTCCTTTGTCCCAGCATTTCTTAAGTGATCAACTTCCTAGATCTAAGTCAGCACATCTGTCTTCATATGACTGCAATCCAGCCATCGACATAAGAGAATGGGACACATAAGAAATGAGGATAAACTCGGTCTAAAGACAAAAGTAAAATAGATACAAAGGTGAAAAAAAAGAACTTTTGCATACATTTATAAGGCATCTGAGAAAGAAAAGGCTGTATTCTGCTCAGATTTATTTTGTTTTGTTTATAGAGTTTGCAGATCTTAAGAAATTCTCCTATTGATGGGTTGAGACAGGAGGGAAATTATAAGCATCTATAATTGTAAATGTCTTTTATACTGGGCCTGTCACCTGTCAGTTTGTCATACTGTGGAGGCTGGTGTGTTGTGATGCTGTTGACAGCTATGTCACTGGTATTTCAAATCTGCCTTAAACTGGCAGGTTCACCCAAAGTGAATAGGTTTCAGCAAAGCTTCCAGACTACAAAGGAGGAATCAGCTGTCTATTTCAGAGGAATTAGCCACTGAAAACCCCATGGATAGCAGTGCACGAATAGAGACCGAATGTTGTCAGAGATAGTGCCAGGAGCTAAGCCCCTCAGGTCAAAAGGCACTCAAAATATGACTGGGGGATGAGCTAACTTCTCATTAGGCCAATGCTGACTCAGAGAGGTCCCTGTGGGTTTCGGAGACTATAGCTGTTTACGGGAGTAGAAAGCCCAGTATTTTGGTGCTGAACTGCTGGTGATTTGGAACTGCAGATCATGTGATAAGAGCCCAACACTACCGGAGTAGCCATTCCACCATCAGGAATGCTATTTCTCAATATAGAGTTGACCATCACGATGCTAATACAGCAAAGTTTGTGGGGGTAAAGACTTTGAGGCCTTCCTTTGCTGATGTGACATGACACAAAATGACAATAACCAGTGTAAACATCAACTAATAATTGTAACATGGATCACACAAAGAATGAGTTTAGGATAACTTTAAATCATGAGCATTGAAATGAACACAAAAAGATGAATAGCGTATGTGTTAGTGAGCTAAGAAGGAATAGTATTAGCCATTGAGAATCAGAAAAGCATATGGTTTACTATGGCAAGATGGGCACAATAAAGACAATAGTGTTGTATTCATTATTAAAGAAGGCATTTCAAGAGCTATTGATTTACATTACTGTCTATGATATAATCCTGTCTATATGAATACAATGAAATACAATTAATAAAGCTACTACAGAAAATTAAGAATTCTACCGATGCTATTAGTTTGAAATTGATCAAAGATGCATTGATAATTATTGGTGATTGGAATGCAAAAAGTTTGAAAAAAAGAGGAAAGAACAATAAGAAAAAGAGCAAAGAGATAGAACAGTCTTGGGATAGAAATAACATTGAATGTTGAATGATAGAATTTTGCAGGCCAGCAACTTTTTTATTGCAAATACCTTTTCACAACAAAATAAACCACTGACCTCTCCAAATGGAAAATACAGACATCAAATTGACTACATCTGTGGGAAGGCACGATTCAGAAGCTCAATATCAACACTTAAAATGAGGATAGAGGCCAAATGTTGACCAGACCATCAATTTCTCATATTTAAGTACAGGGTGAAGTTGAAGGAAACTAAAACAAGTCCATGAGAGGCAAAATACAACTTTTGGGAGATCCCACCTGAATTTTGGGAACATCTCAGAACAGTTCTGTCTGCTGCACTTAATACCAATGACAAATAACCTGATGAGCTGAGGGGATGAAACCCAAAATATCATACATGAAGAAAGAAAAAGGTAATTAAAAAGATAATAAATGGCATTTATAGAGGTCTAAATACTGGCATGGACATATGTAAATATATTTACATATAACACTAGGGAAATGGATCTATGTACATGTATTTATATGTTAAGTATCAAGGTAGCAGACAGATATTGGGCCTCTACATAAGTACTCCCTCAATGCAAGAACTCTTTGGCTAATAACTTGGCATTCCATAAAATTCACCTTTCCCATGAACTCTCTGAAGACAACACAGGTACATACGGAAATGTAGTGAAGAAAGCTGATGGTGCCTGGCTATCAAAACATAAAGCACCTGGGGTCTTAAAGACTTAAAGATAAACAGACAGTCATCTAACTGAGAAGTAACAAAACCCACATGGAAGAAGCACACTAGCCTGTGTGATCAGGTATTGATAGGATCAGGTATCAGGCATCAAAAACCCAGAACAAAAAAATCACATCATTGTGAATGAGGGGGAGTGTGGAGTGGAGACTCAAAGTCCATCTGTAGAAAACTGGACCTCCCCTTACAGAGTGTTGGTGGGGAGGAGGTGAGCCAGTCAGGATGCAGTATAGCACCTATGAAACATCCAACTTTCCTCTAGTTCTTTAAGGCTTCCTCCCCCACACTATACACTATAATGATCCCAATTCTACCTTACAAATCTGGCTAGACCAGAACATGTACATGGGTACAGATAAGAGCTGGGAACACAGGAAATCCAGGACAGATAAACCCCTCAGTATCAATATTGAAAGTAACCATACCAGGAACATCAGGAAAAGGTGGGAGGAGTAAGGGAAAACTGATCATAATGCTCTACATTTAACCCCTCCTAGGGGAAGGGCCAACAGAAAAGTGAGTGAAGGGAGACATTGGACAGTGTAAGACATGACAAAATCATAATAATTCATAAATTATCAAGGGTTTGTGATGGAGAGAGGATGGGGGAGGGAGGCGAAAAATAAGAAGCTGATACTAAGGGCTCAAGTAGAAGGAATGTTTTGAAAATGATGATGGCAACAAATGTACATATGTGCTTGACACATGGCTGTATGTATGGATTGTGATGAGTTATATAAGCCCCTAATAAACTGATTAAAAATAAATAAACAAAAAGACAAAAAACTAAAGTGCAGAAAAGAAATAAAATTGTCTTCATTTGTAAAATTACAAAAAGACAGGAAAGATAGAAAAAACTTTGAAAAGACTGAATCTTGCTTTAATCATGGAACTAAGAACTGGGAGCATAAACTATGCCGGGAAATTTGGAAGACAACTACTTGGCCAATTGACTGGAAGAGATCCATATTTGTGCCCATTCCAAAGAAAGGATTTTTGCCCATTCCAAAGACTAGAATGCAGAGATTATAGAACAATATCATTGATATTACATGTAAGTAAAATTTGTGTTGAATCATATTTTAGAATGAAGTAAAGATTTCACTGAACACAGTTGGCGAAATGCTGGCTCTTCTCCCAAACCCTACTTATCCACAACAAACTATGAAGTATTATACAGTCCTATATATAAAATATGAGGGGAACCCATCCATCCAAAAAATGGAAAGAAGCTATGTTTGGCAGAGCTTTCGTTTTACATATTTTTCCCTGCTGGGCAAGCATAGAGCAACTCATTCTGAGTTAGTGCACCCAGTGGCATAGCCTGGGAAGGTTCTCTCTGCTCACAGTGAATTTTTTCATAAAAGTATTTTCATTCAACCCTCATTTTTGGTTTTGTTTTATATAGTGAGGGAGGCTCTTACAGCTCTTATAACAATCCATACGTCAATTGTACATTCGTATGTATGTTGCCATCATCAGTTTCAAAACATTTTCTTTCTACTTGAGCCCTTGGTACTTGGCTCCTCTTTTTTCCCCTCTCATCCTCATAGCCCTTAAGAAATTAATATTTTTTTATATCTTACACTGTCCACTGTCTCCTTTTATCCATGCTAATGCTGTTTTTCACTTTGGGGGGTGAGGGGAGTTATACCTTGATCACTGTGATCAGTTCCCATCTTCTCCCACTTGTTCCTCCACCTTCCTTGCATCTTCATGACATTACTACTCTCATTATTGATCAAAAGTGTTTATCTCTCCTGGAGTCTGTGTGTCAAGAGCTCATATCTGTACCAGTGTACATGCTCTGTTCTAGCAAATTTGTAAGGTAGAATTGGGGTCATGATGGAGTTGCAGCACAGGAAGTATTAAAGAATTAGAGGAATGTTATGTGTTTCATCAGTGCTACATTGCATCTTTCTGTGAGGGGATGTCCAATTGTCTACAAGTAGCCTCTGACCCACATCATTCACAGTGAGATCATTTTGATCTTCTGATTCCTGATCACATTGATACCTTGTGATCACACAAGTTGTTGTGCTTCTTCCATGTGGAATTTGTTGCTTCCCTGCTAAGTGGCTGCTTGTTAAACCTCAAGCCTTTAAGACCCCAGATGCTATATCTTCTAATACCTGGGCACCATCCACTTCACCACATTTGCCTATGCACCCATTTTGACTTTAGTGATTGTGTCAGGGAGGTGAACATCACAGAAAGCCAGGTTATTAAACAAAGTGTTCTTGTGTCTAGGGAAGACTTAAGTAGAGGTCCAATGTCTGTCTGCTACCTTGATACTTATGTCGATGGTGGAGGAACAGGGTACTAACCCACCCATGGAGAGGGTATTTTTTATGTCTCCACAGAAAAGGGAGAGAGTACACCAAACCTGGAGGGCAACATACCAACATAAAGTAGTTAGTTAACTAACAGAGGTCAGTGGGGCTGGTCCGAATTCCACCTAAGTTGCTCCCTCCCCAGAAGACTGCACTACAGAGGACAGCACTAAAGAGACAGCTGGGGGAGAGTAGTGGGTCTGTCCAGACCACACAGGAACAAACTAAGAAGGAAAGAGAGAGTGGACAGCAACTTGACTCAAGCCCGGAGGATGACACTCCTGCTCCGAGCAGTCAAGGCACAGAGAGGACAATAGGGCCAGCCCTACCATGAGACATGACTCCCCCTCACTAACCCACAGCACTGTAGGGGACAGCACTGGAGACACTGTGGGAAGTGTGCCTGGGCTGACACCTCCGCCCCCTACCTAGGAGAAACACAAAGGGAGCACAGAAGAGCAGCAAGGGGAGCAAAGCAAGGAATTCCCAGGGAATCCCCAAAATAGACTTCAGATTCTGAGGGCAGGACTTGGCACCTCATCAGCCACAACAGGAAAACATTCATGAGGGTCAGGGGACAAATCTGGAACTATTATAGCTACCCCCTTTCTTCTTCCTTTTTCTTATTCACGTCTATCTAGATAAGATAGGCAAGATAAACAATCCTGAGGAGAAAACATAGTACTGATGGTTCCAGGGAGACAGAGGAGAGGGGAAGGTGAGGCAAAGGGAAGAAGTATCCAACAAGCCCAGAAACAAGGGAACATCAAGAGATCTAAAATTAACGGTGAGCAGGGTGTATTAGGCATGTAGCTGAGACGACTTACTGAGAGCTGAATGGTCAAACATGATGGTGGGACAAGAGGAAAGGAAAAGGAAAAAAGAGGAAAAAACTAGTAGACGAAAGACATTTATAGAGGTATAATATAGGTATGTTCACATGTAAATATATTAATATATAATGATAGGGATATAGGTTTATGTATATGTATTTGTAGGTAAAGTATCGAACCTTGCTTTTGTTTCTCATTGATCCTTTTTTTTTTTTTTGTGATAGCCAATTTAAGAAAACAGCATGTGACTGTGAAATTTTGTTTCCTGCTTAGGAAAACTGCCCTTGGAACTGTTGTGATGTTGAACACAGCTCCCAAGGACAGCGCTATGGGAAAAACTCAAGCGTACAACTGGTTTTCATGTTTCAAAAAAAGTTGATTAATGATAATATTGGCTCTGGATGTCAGTCACCTTCCAGCAAAAATAAAAACATCAACTTTTAGTGCATTTGGAATTCATTTCACCAGGTAAGATTGTGAATCAAGCTTACTATTTAGAGGTTCTAAAAAGATTGTGTAATTTTGTGAGACAAAAACAGGCCTGATTTGTGGCAGATGGGGACTAGTTTTGCCACCATGACAATGCACCTGCTCATACAGCCATCTCAGTGTGCCAGTTTGGAGCAAAACCCAGCATGCCTCTTTTGCTCCATGCACCTGACTCACTTGACCTTGACCTTGTTCTGGGTGACTTCTTTTTGTTTATGCAAATGAAGAGAGACACGAAAGGACAATGATTTGACAATAAAGAAAAAAAAAACGAGAGAGGGTACCATAAAACAGATGAGTTTGAAAAGTTTCCAAGAATATAATCACAGTTTTGAAAAATGTATGAAGTGTAATGGAGACTACTTTGAAGGTGGTAAGGTGTTTTGTAAAAAAAATTAAATACACACATTTGAAAAGAATAATTCCATTTTTGTTTTTATGAGGTTTTTTTTTGGTGGCCCCTTGTATATTTGATCTCTCAGGCAGTCAAATGGGTTCTCAATAATTAGTAACAGTCTATGAGATTATTAACAGTCATCTATCACATTTTCTGAGTATATGCCAAAATCAAAAACCAAACTACTGCCATCAAGTTGAACGACTTATCATGGCTTCCAGGACTGTACATCTGTAGGGGAGCAGATGGCCTCATCGGTCTCCTGTGGAGTGGATGTTAGTTTGAGCTGCTGACATCACAGGTAGCAGCCCAAAGAAGCGCCACCAGTGTGTTTTTTGAAGAGATTCAAATAATTGAAATAATAACTATGTTCTTTATATTATTAAACTCTTCTAAGATCTGCAATGGCATTTATATGTGCTAATTTTGCAATGCAAAATTATACTCTAACTATACTTTAGCACTTGCACATTATGTATTTAAAACATATTTTAATAAATAACCTACGATTCAGGCACTCACTAGAGATGTCACTCACAAAATGAAATTTTCAGCACTTGCCAAGACTAGCTTGAAATATGATTTTAAGAGAAGTAAATAATGATATATTCCTCTATGTTTTCGACATTCTCTCATTATATTCTGTTCATCTAGATAAGAAATTTGCTCCTGTAAAATCTTTACTCCCTGCTAAGGGGTTGTAAGATACTATGGAATCATCTTATTCACTATTTATATTTCTATTATAACATGATTGCAAGCCTATCTCTCATACAAGTTGGCAATTTTCTGGAGAATATAAACAATAGTAAAGATATATCACTCATCTTTATATCTATCATATGTCTTTGTCTTTATAAATGCTTTGTGCAAACCTATGGAATGACACCTTTGAAGGTATGCTGCCTACGTCACTGGAATAAAGCACTGTGATAACAAGAGGGATGTCTGTTCAAAATTCTGACTTCTTTATCTTTCTGAATTAGTATTGCTAACATTGGGTCTTGGGAACTTTTTAGCAAGCTCTATGGGTGAGTCTTTTGCAAAGTAGAGTTGGGAACCCTGCCACAGAGGGCTAATTTTAAGAACTTAAGGGTCCTTAATGATTATCAGGGCAGCAACTAGTCCATTGTTTCAATTCAATAAGAAAAAATATGTCTATACCCTTATGTTTATAAATTTTAACAAAGACAATCCATTAAAACTAAATAAAAAGAGAAATCTTCTCTACCTATTGAAATGTAACTATTAGAAAAATTTAATATATGAAAGTAGAAAGAATAGCACAGTGAGTGCCCATGTACCCATCCCTCAACTTCAACAATTATCAATTTATAGCCCATCTTTTTTTAACCTCTCTCTCTACCCATTCTCTCCTTCTAAATCTAATTTTTCACTCTCTGTCAAAACATTATGTCAAAAAATTAAAGTACTGATAAAACTAAAGGAATTCACTACCACAGAGCCCATGTAGGTGTTCAAAATGCCATTTACAAGGAGAAAGCCCAGGCTTTCTCCCACGGAGGTGCAGGTACTTGGAACCACCGACAACGTAGAGCTCAGTCCAACTTGTAACCACCACACCACCATGACTCCTTACGATATTGAATAGTAGAAATATATAAGATAAACTGTTTATATTTATTTTAATTTGTGGTATAGTTGAATAAATTTATTTGGGCTAAAATAACCTGCAAGTATCACAGTTGTTGGTTGGTACCAATGAATGTTTCCAACTCATAGCCACCATAATCACAACAAAGCAAAACATTGCCCAGTTCTGTGCCACCCTCAGAATCGTTGATAAATCTGAGCCTATTGTGGCCACTGTGTCAATCCATCTCATTAAGATTCTTCCTCCTTTCCACCAACCATTCTGATAGCATGTATAAAATATGTGCAATGAAGTCACAACATCCTAGCTTCTCAGTAGCAGTCTGTCTGAATTTGTAAGGCAGATTTGTTTGTTTTACTAGCAGTCCATAGTAAATTCATTATTCTTTGCGAAATTCAAAGGCATAGAATCCTCGTTTAGTATTTCTTATTCATGTTCGACTTTTGCATGCTTACATCCCATGACTAACCTTTGAGTTGATTCTGAATTATAGAAATGCTATGTGGGGTTTGGAAGTTTTGTAACTATTTATGGGAGCAAGCATTCTCATATTATTCCAGTGAAGTGGCTGGTAGGTTTGAACTGCCAACCTTGTGGTTAACAGCCCAACACTATCTGACAGTACCACAAGGGCTCCTTTGATTAAAAAAAAAAAAAAAAAGGTTTGTGTCAAGTATACCTTAGTCCTCAAATTGACATCTTTATCTTTTATATCCTTCACATCTTCAATCTTCTTAGCCTGATGTTCTTTGTTACAGTGAGCATTGTTTTAGGTGGAGAAATCATCTTTTCAGAGTCTGTCATTTAATTTTTGTCGACAAGTGCTTTAAGCACTCTCCGCTTCTAATATCCAGTCTTCTCATCCACTTGTTGCAGGTTGTTAGTAAGTTTTCCTCTATTCTTTATGTCTCATTTTTCTTCATAAAGCCCAGCTCTTCCACTTATTTGCTCAGCATACACATTGACTAAGTATGGTAAAAGGGTACAATCCTGCTGCATCATTTTTTTATGTTAAACTACGCAGAATCCCCATGTTCTCTTCAACTGTCTATGTATAGGTTCTGTGTAAACATAATTAAGGGTTCTGGAATTCCCATTCTACACAATGCTATCATAATTTGTTATGATCCACACAGTTGAATGACTTTGTAAAGTGCAGCCAAACACCTTTTTTGGAGTCTCAGCTTTTAGTGCCATAAGAAGCTACATGTTGGGGTGCTAACTACCAAGAAAAAAAGGAGAAGCTTTCTCTTGAATGAAGAGTTACAATCTCAGAAACCCACAGGGGCATTGCTTCCCTATACTACAGGTTGCTCGGAGTTAAAATCAACTCAGTGGCAATGCCAATGAAGGCGAAGCATGATCGAGGGTCAGAAGGGAGATGGAAGGAAATAGAGGAAAGAGCTAGAACGCAAAGGGCACTTGCAGAAGTCTAAACATAGGCATGTCCTTACATAAATACAATTATCTATTATAAGGGGGGAATAAATTTAAGAACATATTTATATGTTAAGTACTAGGGTAGCAAGTGGACCTTGGGCCCTCAACCAGGTGCTCCCTCAATGCAAGAACACTTTGTTCTATGAATCTGGTATTCCACGATGCTCACTGGCCCAATATGATCACTGAAGTAAAATGGGTACATAAGCAAATAGGGTGCATAAATCTGATGGGGCCCAGCTATCATCTGGGGTCTTAAAAGCCTGAAGTTAAACAATAGACCATTTACCTGAGAAGTGGCCATGCCCACACAGAAGCAGCACAACAGCCAGCATGGCCACAAAGTGTTGCTGTGTGCACACCTCCCCAAGGTGCCCACTGAGGACATGTGGGAGCACAAGCAAGAATGGTGAAGAAAGCTGATGGTGCTCAGCTATCAAAAGATACAGCGTCTGGGGTCTTAAAGGCTTGAGTGTAAACAAGCCATCTAGCTCAGGAGCAATAAAACCCACCATAAAAGAAGCTCACTTGCCTGTGTGATCATGAGGTGCTGAAACAAACAGGGATCAGGCATCAAAGAACAAAAATCAAGATAAATTGACTCCTGATATGATCGCTGAAGACAAATGGATACAGAGGCAAACAGAGTGGAAGAAACGGTGGTGCCCAGATACCAAATGATTGAATGGCTGGGGTCTCAAAGACTTGAAGATAAATGAGTTGCCGTTCAGCGCAGAAGCAGCAAAGCCCACATGGAAGAAGCACACCAGCCTGTGTGATCAAGAGGAGCCGAAGGGAGCAGATAATGAGCATCAAAGAACAAGAATCACATCATTAAGAATGAGGGGGAGAGCAGGGTGGGCACCTAAGGCCCACTGGTGGATAATTGATCAGCACCTTACAGGGGAGTCACGGGGAGGAGACAGACCAGTCAAGGTTCAGTGAGGCAGTGATGATGCATACAACTCTAGTTTCTGAAGGCTTCTTCCCCCAACTATCATGGTCCCAACTCTACCTTACAAATCCAGCTGGACTGGAGAAGGTACACTGGTAGAGAGGAGAGCTGGAGATATGGGGAACCCAGGACAGAGGAGCCTCTTGGATCCAGTGGTGAGATTGAAGCTACTGGATGGGTGGATAGAAGGTAGGGTAGAGATAGAACCAACTACACGGATATACACATAACTTCCTATCTGGAGGACAGACATCAAAGGAATGAGCTAGGGGAGAGATTGGGCAGTGTAAGATATGATAGAACAATATTAATTTATAAAATATAGAGGGCTGGTGAGGAAGGGAAAGGAGGGAAAAGGGAAGAGGGAAAAGGATGGCAAGCCAATATTAGGGGCTCAAGTGGAAAAGCAGGTTTTTGGAGAATAACAACAGCAGACATGCGAAGGTGCTTGGCACAGTATATGTATTTATGTATTGTGAAAATCGATGTATGAGCCCCCAATAAAATGATTTTTAATTAAAAAATAAATACATAAAAGCTCAACAAAAAATTCAACTCAGTGGCAAAAGAGAGTGTTCAATCAAAAGTAATTTGAAATCAACAATGGTAACGAGTTCCTCATCCTCTTTTGAATCTGGCTCGAATTCCTAGCAGTTCCCTGTTGATGCACTATTGTAGCTGTCTGGAGTGACCTCAAGCAACAATTTTCTTGCATGTATTACTCTCAAGATTGTTTAATAATCTATTTCTGTAAGGTCATCATTTTTTTGGAGTGAGCATACATGTGTTAGTCCAGGTAGACTAGAGGAACAAATTTCATAGACACACATGTAGATATATGGAAAAGGTTTATATACAAGAGGAACAGAACATTGAGCCAAGGCCAGTTCAAAGTCATAAGTCCGATATTAACTCATATGCCCGAAATCAATCTATAAAGTCTCCTTCCAACTCACAAAGTCACAGGTCAGTGGGTGCAGAATCCCGGCACTGGCAGGGGTCTCCACATGGCTCCTCGCTTCCAGGGCTCAGGGTCCATCAACAGCAGAAGCAACTCATCACTGGCAGAGGTCTCCCTGTGGCTGCCCCAGCTTCAGAGGTCTGGTTCCATCAGGGCAAAGCCGTGTGGTCTCTCTGCCGGTTCCTGCAGCTTCGCGGACGCTGCCATTTTTTTCTTGTCCGTGATTCATCATCTCTGAGAACTAACTCCCAACAACAAGGGAGATAGCTTCTCATCTTCACGAGGGAAATATCGCGAGATTTCCCAGAAGTCTCAGGAGAAAGCCATGCCCACATAGAGGCCTTATTGGCTACTCCATGGCTATCTCCAGATTATCAGGCTAGATTCCACCCCTACATTTCAATCATAAAATTAACATAAGCACATGACTGCCACAATACATATGGACTTCTTCCAGTCAGTTAGCCCGATAGTCATTTTCCAAATATCATAGCACAGGGGAGTTAGCATTTCCAGTAGTTTGTCCATTTGTTGAAACATCTCAAATGATTTTCCATCAATGCCTTGGGTGCATATTGGACTTCTTCCATCAATATCCTTGATTCATGAACATGTTACTTCCTGAAATGAATGAATGTCAGTCAATTATTTTTGTTTCAGTGACTCTGTGTATCCTTTCCATATTCTTTTGATGTTTTATATTTATATTTTTAAGCTTGATAAATGCATAAGTATCATTAGAACTCTAAAAAATTTTTGATTTGACAGGCATGTATTCCTATTCTAAAGCAAGTACAAAATGGTTCATCTTAACTGTGATATTATTTCCTACCACAGAAGTGTTCCATAACTACTAGTTGAATTTGAGGTCTCTCCATTTACAGTATGGTCATTTTAAATATATGTTCACAAAGTCTTTGATTCATCAAAGAGGGGGAGTGAATTCCTTTTATTGGAATTGGTCACAATTGCTATGATTGGCACAGTAACTGTCACAATGGGTTCAAATATAACACTTGTGATGAAGGTGCAGATCAAGGTAGTGCTTTGGTACAGGCACTGAATGTCTATTAACAACAATAGCAATTCTCAAAGCAAAGTTCCAGTAGCATCAGTATCACCTAGAAATTCATTAGAAATTAAATGCTGGCTCCCCAAACAGTGCTATCGAATCAGAAATGCCAAGAAGTAGGGTAAAAACCAAAAACCATGTTAAAAAAAAGAAAGAAAAGCCCTGGACATGATTCTAAATCATGCTAAAGTGTGGTAGGCATTTAATCTGAATCTAGTGAGGAAGTCCCCCACTTCCATACCAAACTCACTGTCTTTGAGTTGACACTGACTGACTCATAGTGATCCTATGTGAGGAAACAACTAGGTAAATCTAGAGTGCCACACATTCTAGAAAACTACTGGACTGCATATGTCACAAAAACAAGGTCAATGTTATCCCCAAAGGCAACCAGAAAAACAGATCTAGGGAAGATTGTGGGAGAAAATATGTGGAATTAAAACTAACAATAAAAAAAGTCTTAAAAATATGTAACAATTCTTTGCAGTGGGTGAATTTTAATTGGATGCTGAATTTAAAAGGATGCTGAAATTATTTTAAAGAAAATTGAGGAAATTTAAATATTGACTTTTTTATATGATCACATACATTTATGTATATTGTCTTAATTAAGAATAGTGCTATTTTGATAATAACAATATTCTCTTTTTTAGGTGATGCCCATTGAAATATTAAGGCAAAATATCATAATATCTGCAGTAGCTCAGAAGGTGAAATATCAAATTTACAAATGGCTCAGAAAAAATAAAAACAAAGTGAACAAATATGATAAAGGGAGAAAGAAAATAAATATAAAAATAATAATGTGGAAGTCATGTGCTTATGTTAATTTTGTGATTGAGATGTAGGGGTGGAGGCTAGCCTGTTAATCTAGAGATAGCCATTGAGTAGCCAATGAGGCCTCTATGTGGGCATGGCTTTCTCCTGAGACTTCTGGGAAATCTCGCAATATTTCCCTCATGAAGATGAGAAGATGTCTTCCCCAGTTGTTGGGAGTTAGTCTCAGAGAATGTGAGTCACAGACAAGATGGCAGCCTCTGAGAAGCTGGAGGAACCGGCGGAGAGACCACATGGCTCTGCCCTGATGGAGCCAGACCTCTGAAGCTGGGGCGGCCACAGGGAGACCTCTGCCAGTGATGAGTTGCTTCTGCTGTTGATGGACCCTGAGCCCTGGAAGCAAGGAGCCATGTGGAGACCCCTGCCAGCGCCGGGATTCTGCACCCACTGACCTGTGACTACGTGAGTTGGAAGGAGACTTTATAGACTGATATTGGACATATGGGTTAATACTGGACTTATGACTTTGTACTGGACTGGATTGGGATGCTTTCTTAATGTCCTATTTCTCTTATATATAAGCTTTTTCCTTATATCGATATGCATAGCTATGAAATTTATTCCTCTAGCCTACCTGGACTGACACAAATAACAATGGGAAAATTTAGATAAGGTGTGTATAGACATCTCTTAGCCATTAAAATTTTTTTTCTGTAACTTTCAACATTTTTTTTTAACTTTGAACGTTTCAAGAAAAAAAAATTGGACCAAAAATGCAAAAGTATCTAGAAATGAACAGAAAGATTATTCTAAAACTCACAAAGCCAAGAAAAAAACAATTGTCTACTTTCTTTTATTTTCTTTTCTTTTTTTTTTAGTAGGAGGGTAAAGTGAAAGACTAAAGTATTGTGTAGCAAATAAATGCTTGATGATTGAAATGGCAGAATGGAGATTGTGGGGTTAGTCAGAGTTTTCTGACATTTTTCACTCCCATATTTTATAGTCACCCACATGTGGATTATATTTAAAAAGTGCTGCACTTCCATTTTTCCCCTTTACTACAGAGGAAATGCAGAGAGAGTTAATAACTTCATCAACCATAAGCTTTTAAGGTTCACCATCCTAATAAAACTGATGAATCTTGACTTGCAGCCTCAGCAGTTAAATTACTGCTATGAAAATCACTGCCAATGGCCAAGTCGCATGAAAGAATAATTATACATGTTTACTGTTATCCATCAGTCAAGTCCAAAAGCTATGAGATGAAATATGGAATGTAATTAAATGTGAATGCCTAGTCTAAAAGCCTCCCTGCCTCTCTCACCAGGACACACACACACACACACACACACACGACACTAATTTTATTTGAATATTTTTCTGGTAACTAAAAAAATCAGTTTAAAAATACAGAGCAGTAAGTCTTAAAAGAGTGAGTCCAATCAACTGCACGCAAACAAGTAAACAAAGTGCTCTGATAAGTTTACATTAATGGAAGTATTAAAACTTTCATTTTACAATCATCTGTTCTTGAGTAACTATACTACAAGATGCTCTTCCAATATTTAAAGTGCATGATTTATGGTTGACTTTCTTCCACAGCTTTTATGAAAAGGCGTTTTTTTATCTGTCCCATGGTAGTCGCTAACATCTGCATTGATGAAAGAATTGTAAAGAGCAAAATTCACAAAGGATCACCAGCATCAGATTTTTTTAAAGAGAAGCAATACATTATAATTTGATGTAGGGATAGTTTTTGAAGTACTTTCCAATGTAAACTTCAAAAGATCATAATGAATAATTAATTTCAATGCAACACACATTGAGAGTTCAAAATTATTGGCCACTAGAAAACTAAATCCACTGATAAAGAATGTAACCATCTATTATATCCCCAAGCATGATTTTGAGCTGTGATTATATGTAAATCTAACATCTCTTTAATTGGTAACTGGGAGATTAACTGGATATTTCTGCAACCTTAAAATAGGGTAAACAGTCAATAGTGAGAAGAGTTCATCAGTTAATGGATAGCAGTTGCAGCTGCAAAATGAATCACCATTCTTTGAAAATCTGAATTTTAATCTTGAAGGGTCTCTTTACTAAAACTAAGCACTATTTTGAAGCCTTTTATTATTAAGTCTCTTATCCTATCTTCAGTTGCCAGCTGTGTATCTATCAGACTTAGGGAAAACAGCACATGCCAATTGATGAATAGCTTAAGATGGAAGGTTCTTGAGTCAGGCGGAAGATCTGGGTTTTCAGGGAGGAACTGTAGTTTTGTGGTTCTATGATGGTGTTTTGGGCAGATAAACAGACTTATGGCTGCATAATTCAATCACTTAACACACTATGTAACAAAATAAAATTACACACATTTTCCAATGTTTCTACTTCTCCATCTAGAAAAGGGAGATTTCAATAGTTGTCTACTACTTGTGATACTAAAAGGAGGCAAAGTCTGCAAGGTTCTCGGCATTGTGTATGTCAAGCAGTTGGTGTCCAGTAAATGGTATTATCATTGTTGCTATTATTGTTATTAAGTATGAATGTCATTAGGCGCTATCAAGTTAGTTCTGACACATACTGATCCTGTGTACAACAGAATGAAACACTGTCTAACTCTGTGTCATGCAAACAATTGCTTGTATGTTTGAGCCCATTAATGAAGCCACCATGTCAATCCATCTTGCTGAAATTTTCCTCTTTTTTGCTGTCCTGCTACTTTCCTAAGCACTCTGTCCTTGTCTGGGGGCTGGTCTCCCTTGACAACATTTCCCAAGTACTTGAGATAAAATTTTGCCATCCTTACCTCCATTCTAGCTATAAGGCTTCCAAGACAGATTTGTTTAGTACTAGTTTCTGAAATAATCTTCATGATCTTCCCCACTGGTTTCTCATTAGTTTTTTAGTTGTTTCTGGTGATGGTTGTGGTGCTAGTGACTGAACAGATGAAATTTTGGGGAGTTAAAAGACCACAAATGCCTTTTCACAGAGAGTAAAATACATACAAAAAAAAAAAAAAAGACCATGACCTAGGAACTGTGTGTCATTCAGCTTATTTAACCTAACTCCCCTCTACAGGATCCCTGATTACCTCACCTATCTAGAAAGTTTCTTTTGAGGTGCTATTTATGTAGAAAAATTCTAAGCAGAATTTTAAAGAAACATTGACCCAGATAGTGTCGAATAATCTCCATTATCATTTTAATTTTTCAAGATAGAGATGCACTCCATAACTGATTTACTGTAAATCCCCTTCATTCTTTCTCAAAGGCACTGCTCATTTCCCCAGAGTACTGGAATGCGATAGTTTTAGAATGATTGCTTTTTCTTTGGCAAAACACTCACTCTTTTTTGTTGGAGTGGGTGGGGAGATAGTTCATAAGGTTGTCCATAGGTCAGTCCAATTCCTTATAATACAGAACTTAGTACCTCTTTGGATTTTCTTCAGCGCACATTGACTTGATATTGAAAAAAATGCAAAATTATAGAGCTCAATGCTAGAATACTAATGAACACTTAAATGCCCTCTTACCACTTCCCTTTTTGTTTGAGGTCTTTGACCTCAGCAAACAGAGATAGGAGATTATTATCCTAAATGAAAAAGTTGTTCGGTGGTAGAATTCTTGACTCTGGTTAGATTTCTGGTAAATATACCTCATTTGTGGTATCATCCAGCTTTCAGCAGAAGTTCACATGCTTCTATGACACTGAGTAGGTTCTATGACACTGAAGCAGAGCTTCCAGATTAAGGTGAACAAGGAAGAAAGACCTGGCAATCTACTTCTCCAAATCAGTCAGTAAAAACCCAATGGATCACAATGGTTACCTCGACAAATGATTATGTGGGCAGCTCAGGACCAATTTATTCCATTGAGCACACGCTTCCTGGGAGCTGAGGCCTGACTTGAGCACAGTAAGCAACAATAACAACAACATCCTGAATGGTTGCCTTTGTCTGTCTCTTAGCCCCATAAGAAAAATGAATGGAATATTCCTTGTTTCCCACTGCCTCTTCAGCCTCTAGTATAGTTACACTGGCTGGGAGTAGGAAAAGGAAAAGTGTTAAATGAGGCAATGCATAGCAGAGACAGGAAAGAAGAAAGGAAGAAAAGTAGAGTGGGGATGGTGAAAAAAAGAAGAGAGGAAAGAAAGACATTTCTCATCTCAATTCTGAACTTAGAATTAATTAAATAATTTTATTTAAAATATTTATTTAATAATTTCTTTAAAATAAAAATATTACAAATGAGTATATTGAATTTTTAATAATAGTTTTGCTTAAACAATGAAGTATTAAGGGAGATCTTAAAAGTAAATTATGTGAGTATTGCTATTCCCTAACATGGACACAATTAAGAAGAGAGATAGGGTAATGGATGTTAGTGTCATCTGTAAGGAAAATTTTTCCTACAGCTATGATTATTAAAGACTAAAATAAGATTCCAACTGGTCCTCTATAATCTTGCTTTCTCAAATATATGTATGAAAATAAGGGTGATGCCCATATGCCTGAACATTTAGAAGTGTTTCTGTCAAGATATCTTATCAAGCTCCCTTCTAACTCTGATAAATTTTTCATGGTCTCCTTCCCAGTTATGTCCAAATGGCCATTGTAAGTAATCGCCTAGGATATTAACATTTGGAGTACATGTGCCTACTGAGACTTTTAATATGAATGAACATTTAGAAAATAATTTAGGATGGCAAGTTTCAACCATTTCAACTTAATTTTCAAGAAAGTATGTCAAATTGATGCCAGACTTTTTAGATTGAAGACTATATTTCCCCCAGTAGAATAGCATGGTATGTATTTAATTTGAATTCACACTAGGGATGAATACAATTGCACAGTGTAACAGGAGAAAGGACTTCAAATTAAAAATAATAGCAATTAAAAATTTGGCGGGCAGATGATTCCAACCATCTTGATATAAACTTGTAAGAAAAAAGAACAAGATATAAATTAACTTTTAATGTTTTCAATCACCGAAAACAAGAAAATTCTCAACAGTGTTGATTTAAAAGCCAGACTCATAACAAGCAACTTCAGAATAAAGGTTTTCCTAAATGTATCTCTGTGTTTCACACAGTATGGCTAATTTAGAGCAATAACTATATTAACAACGAAGATATATTTACATCACTGGAGATAAAAAAAATAATATATAAGCAACCCAGATAAAAAAGTAACTCACTTTTGAGGAGTTGATTCTGCCATGACACTATAGTACACAGCAGAAGAGCCTCCTTGGGCTTGAAAGGCTCTGTTTCACCTTTCTCCTGCTACTACACCACCAGATATCAACAGCTTATATTTATTAAAGGCTTACTTAAAGCCCCCGGGTGATGCAAAGAGTTAAATGCTTGACTCCTAACAGAAAGGTTAACAACTGACCACCCTCAGAGGCTCCTTGGAAGACAGAACTGGTGACTTGTTTTTGAAAGGTCACAGCCTGGACAAACTCCATAGAGCTATTCTAGTCTGCACATATGGGCAATGCATGAGTTGGAATTGACTTGCAGCAACAACAAGAACAATATACTAAGCTATATATAAATTAGTACCATTCAAATAGTTTTTCATTTAATTCACATTAAAAGATTACACAGCTATGCATCTCATTATGTGTATTTTCCAGCTGAGAAATACAAACTTGGAAGTAGAAAGAATGGCAGGTATAATTCAATAGGTTAGGCTGAGGGAAAATTGTATCTATTCTATTCTTTTTTTTAAATCAGTTTATCGGGGTTTCATACACCTCTTCTCACAATCCATACATCCCATCCATCAATTGTGCCAAGCACATCTGTACATTTGTTGCCATCATCGTTCTCAACACATTTTTTTTTTTACTTGAGCCTTTGGTATCAGCTCCCTTTCCCCCGTCCATCCCCACCTCCCACTCCCAATGAACACTTGATAATTTATAAATTATTGGGTTTTTTTCCACACCTTACACCATCCCAACATCTCCCTTTACCCACTTTTCTCTCGTCTGTCCCCCAGGAGCTTTTTTCTTCTTATAGGAAAACTTACTTGGGCCAAGGAAGGGTTTCCTGGGAACTTCAGTCTGAGAGATTGGAAAAATTCTGTCATTTGGGCTCATAACCTTGGACACAAAATCTCCTGAGGCAGTGATCATTTTCACTCCTTTTAGTGGGAAAACCAAATAAAGCGGTGCTGTTGGAGCATGTACATTTGGGCCTCTGTTTCTGTGGGGTTCAAAATTGGGGGGGGCAACCCATCACAAAGGGGGAAAGAAGGCTTTTAAGAAGCAATTAAGTGGCCAAAACAATCCTTTAAGATGCTATTTGTGTGGCATTTACATATACTAGGTATTATAAGTAGTGTACAGAGGATTTAAAGTATACCTGAGAATTGAACTACGGAATGATACACAAGGAGGTACAGAAAAACCCCAGGACTTTTTCCTCAAAAGTAATCTTGTCACCTTCAAAGTACTCACCATTACACTTGATACATTTGTCAAATCTGCGATTCCATTCTAGGACACATTTTTCAAACATTTGTTTGGGTGGCTGACAGCACCTCCCTTGTTTTTTTCTTTACCTCTTCCATGCTGAATCAGTCCTTTCATGTCCCTCTTCACTCATGGAAACAAAAGGTCACACAGAGAGGTCAGGTGAGTATGGTGAGTGAGACAAGAGAGCATGCTGTTTTTTGCCCAAAACTGGTGCATTGAGGTGGCTGCGTGTGCAAGTGATTGTTGTGGTGGCAAAACCAGCCCCCCGTCTGCCACGGATCAGGCCTTTTTTGCCACACACCTTAACGCTGTCTTTTCAGAACCTCTGCACTACGAGTCAACATTTTCATCCATTTGGATGTTGACGGACATCTAGAGGAGGCTAGTCATCAATCGACATTTTACCTTTTTTTGAAATGAGAAAACTACTTGTACACTTGAGTTTTTCCCACAGCACTGTTCTTGTAAGCTGTGTTCAACATCACAACAGTTTCTTCAGCTTTTTTCCTAAGCAGGAAACAAAATTACATAGCCACATGCTGCTGTCTTAAATCTGCCATCACAAGAAATGACAGTCACACACACACAAAAACAACCAACCAGTAAGATGGTATATGCAAAAACTTGCAGACACTAAAGTTACAATTGTTCTTATGCCTGAGCTCATGTTGCAGGCACATTGTAAATGCATCTCGAGAGTCTTCTTTTTTGCTTCCCCTCTACTTTACAAAGCATGGTATACTTCTCCAGAGACTGGCCTCTCCGGATACCATATCCACAGGACAAGAAAGGAAGTCTTGTCATCCTTGCCTCGAAGGAGCATTCTGGCTGCACTTCTTCCAAGACTGATTTTTTACCTTTAGGCAGGCCATTCAATATTCTTTACCAGCACCAGAGTTCAAATGCATTGGTTTTCCTTCAGTCTTCCTTATTCAATGTCCAACTTTCAGGAGGCAATAACTTACACAAATTAGGATTTTCATACCCTCTCTTCTTAACAAGAGGTGTGACATCTCTGGGGCAGAAGAGGAAGAAAGGAGAGAAGCAGCAGATAAAACTAATGGTAATTTGTTAACTTTATTTCAAGGGTTTTTCTCTTTGGTTTATCACATAGCTTTATTGGAAAAAATCTGGAGCACTTTACAGATTGGTGTGTGTCATTGCACAGGGGCCATGCTAATCTTCTCTGTATCATTCCAGTTATGTATGTGCTGCCGAAGCAAGCACGGTTGAACAAGTACTGTCCCTCCTAGGCCAACAGGGCTGCCCAGACTTCCTCTGCCTCAGCCGGAGGCAGAAGACAGTCTTGGATAAGGGTAAGCGCAGCTGCCTCTGTCAGACTGGTGAAGTCCTGGGATGTTTTAACAGGAAGGTGCCCAGCCAACTCACAGAAGGCAACATTGAAAGCCTGGCTTTCCTTCATCCAAAGCTGGACTTACTGGCCCAAAGAATGACTCAGACCCCCGTGAGGGCTGAGGAAGGTAAGATCTCCCCAGGTGGGGCTCAGCAGGTCACAAAAAAGTTATGTGCAATCTCATGGTCAGTCAGCTAGTCAGTTGCATGGCATACCCTGCTTACCAAGGCTTCTAAGTCTGGTCCTGGGCCGCTGGCATGATAGAGGAAGCCAGGGGCGGGGAGGGTCTGCAGCAGTTGCAGATGGCCACTAGGGTCTAGGGGCTCGCTTGGTGCCCCCTCTACGGGCAGTCTGTGGGCCACGTAATAGCCATGCAAATACAGGTGGTTCACGGAGGGCAACCCCCCCCCTTCCCCCCCCAGGCTGTTGAAGCCGACCCGGAAGCCTGGAGCCTGGGTGTAGACTTAGCAGCACGGCCTCAACCTGGCCCGCAGTGCACCTGGCAGCAGGAACTGGGGCAGCGCCAGGGCAGGTTCAGGCAGCAGCAGCACGTGGCCCCACTCCAGGGGATTGACATTGATCCTCACCAGGATGTCCTTTTTGCCGGAGAGCACTGACTGGAGTGGGCTCCCAGTGCAGATGGAAGAGAATTTCTCCCGGTTGGATTTTGTTGAAGTTAAACTGTTCGGGGTCAAACGGCTGCCTCACGCTCCTGATGCTCTGACGACGTCTTCTCTGTACCCCTCGCTCCACATTCAGCTGAGCCACGAAGCCCACCGCACTGGGAAGAGTTTGGGTCTGTAGTACCCAGGTGGTAACGAAACAGGCCCAGCTCCCTCCGCTGTCCCCAGGCAGAGTAGATGGCAGAGTCGAAGGGAGACAGTGGCAGAGCCCCCAGCACAGCAGATGCATTCCTGGGCCATTGAATCCCTCCGGCCAGGAGTTCCAATTGCCCGTAGACCAAGTCAGGAATGCCATAGGAAGCTTCTTTGGAACTGTGTGGAGTAACCATGGGCTAACCTTGACCTTTTTGAAGGGGCTTTGGTCCAAGTTGGAGTTCCTGCAGCTTTGTTGGCCCAGAAACTTACAAGGCTGTTCTAAGGATGGAGGGCAACTGGCGTGGTGCTTGGCACCCGGTGGGCCCTCAGTCATTGACAGCGAGGTTGCAACTCCTGGAGTGGTGGCATTGGGGGGAGGCAACACTTGCAGTGACTGCTGAGTGATCAATCAGGACAAGGTATCTATTCTATTTTAAAATGGAAATTCAGTGGGGCATTATTTTCTTCCCTATGATGTGGGGCAGTGATGGGTTTACGGACTTTCACATCTGTGCCAAGACACTCATTTCTCAGAAGCATCTCTTAGGGATATACATGCCACCAACGATCCCTGCAGCTCCTTCATTCCTGAAGCTAACCCAGTGGGTGTTGTGAAAGAAAGAGAAGAGCAAATTGGCTTAAGCAAATTGAGATAGAATTGTCTATTTCTTGTATGGGGAATTCTGTGAAAAGAAGATATTTTAAAAGAGCTAAGTCAGAAGTTTACGAGGTGTCTAATTGGGGTGTTGTCTCTGGTGATGCTGTGGGTTAGGTACTGGGCTACTAACTGCAAGGTCAGTGGTTCAAATCTAAGAGCTGCTCTGAAGGCTAAAGAGCAAGTCATCCACTCGCAGAAAGATTTATGCTCTGAAGTCAGAAACTCTATTGAGGGTTACTATGGGTCCGACTGTCTTGACGGCCACGGATGCAGCTTTGGTGGGTCACTAACAAGAAGGGAGAGATCTGAGTCAACTGGAATCTTACCCAAGCAGAAGCTGTACATTTGGGACTTAATCTTGAAACTGGATAAAGGGGGTGTATATGGCGAAGAAAAGAGGATCATGGTTTGAGTCCTATGACATGAAGTGGGTCATTTAAAGGTCTAGAGAAGATTAATGGGAGCGTAGTGAAAATACTTAGACACAAATCAAGGACAGACTGGCTCTAGAAGTCAAGTAAAGAAGTTTTTCAAGGAGAGAGTAATCTATGCCCAAGATATATAAGTAGATCAGGGTCAATGAAGGCTGTGGATTGAGTTTAGCAGCTTGCAGGTCACTGATAGTCTTGACAAAGTGATATTTACACTACAAATCTAATATTGCTTCCAAAATTTTCATCTCCCCTTAAACTCTTAAACTCTTGGAAATCATATATATTTTTTGGAAATCAAAATTTAATGTCTGAGTAATATTCCATTATATAAATGTAGTTACTTATTTAATCAAATTGACTGAAAATATTTAGAATATTTCCAATTTCCAATTTTTATAAATAAGAGCAAAAGCAATCCTTCAATGTAAATCCGTAATACCATCTTTGTTGTGCAGTGCTGAGTTGGTTCTGGTTCATGTGACACTATGGACAGCAAAATGAAAACACTGCTCAGTCCTGTATCATTTCACAATCCCATGCGTGAGCCCATGGTTGCAGCTACAGTATCTACCCATACTAGTGGGAATTTTCCTCTTTTACAATGAACTTCTACTTCACCCAATTCAAAAATTCTATGTCCAAATGTTCATATTCAACTGACTGTTATAATAAGCACTAAAATACTACCAAATGCAAGAGAAAATTTGCTATTAAATAACATACCAGTTTAATAAATATTATAAGTTGGGAAAATTCTGGTATGTAGTAATCCTCCAATAGTGCCAATTATTTTTATTAGCTATTATTAAATTTTTAAGAAGAGTGAAATTTAGAGGAAAAAAATGAGAGACAGCCTGTTTGTAGCCCTTTATGTCAAGAATAAATCCTTTTGGCAATAATTGGTGCTATAGTGAATTGTGTTTAGTTCTATTTAGAAAGTTTCTATGAGACATAAGTAGGATTTTCTTCAGATGTGCATATAAAATGTAAACATGACAAGTTACATATGAAAAGTGCTTTATAGTTCACAAAACATGTCCCACCAATGATTTCACTTAAGCACAGAAAACTAGAAAACAACCCAAGGGTGACGAAGCTCCTCATTAAATCAGTTATACAAATATACTATATTTTTAAAATAAGTATCCTTCATCGAGGAGCCCTGGCACCATAGTGGGTTATACACTAAGCTGCTAGCCAAAAGACCAGTGGATGGAACTCACCAGTCAGTCACTCCTCAGGAGAAGAGTGAGGCTGTGTGGCCCATAAAGATTTAAAGTTTCAGAAACCTGAATAGGCAGTTCTACTCTGTCCTATAGGGTGGCTATGGGTCACAGATGGCTTGATGGTCATGGGTTTTTAATTTTCTTTTTAACCATTCAATATACATATATAATATAAAAATAATCAAATCTTTATTTAACATCATCCACAATTCCTAAGGTTTTCAATATATACTGTGGACATACTGTCATGAGAGATCAGTCCCTGGAGGACAGCATGCTTGGTAAAGTGGAGGGGCTGTGAAAAAGAGGAAGTACGTAATGGAGATGGATTGACACAGTGATTACATCAGTGACCTCAAGGATAGGAACAACTGTGCGAATGGCACAGGGCTGTGCACTGTTTCGTTCTGTTGGGCATAGGGTTGGTCCCTACGGTTTGGAGGAGACCCGATGGTGCCTAACTACAACAACAACAATGACAGTGACAACAACAACTCCTAAGCATCTGAAAGATAGAGTTAAGATTTCTTAATGTGATACTGATGTCTCCTTTACCATTTGACCTGTGCTTCTCATTTTTCCTTGTCTCCCACTACAACTCACAATATACTCCTTAACAATATAAATCCTTCGGCTATTCTGTGCTGCCCACAGTTGGCCAATAAGGGCCTCACTTTCCAGCCTTTGTGCCTTTTGCTCAAACTGTCACCCTTGTATGGATGGCAGTGTTCCTTTGCAGTGCTGTAACGATTTGTAACAAAGGGCCACTGCTTGGGAACTGGATAAACTTATGTCTCAAATAAGGAACTCTGCTAATGCAATAATTAAGTGCTCATCTACTAACTGCAAGGTCAACAGTACAAACCCATCCAGAGGCTCTGCTGGATAAAGGACCCCAAGTTCTGCCCCACCCTAGAAAACACTATGGGGCAGTTCTACTCTTCCCTATATGGTTGCTATAATTTAAAATTGACTGGATGGTACCCAACAACAAGTCTCAACTATGAGTCCCTCAGTGGTGTCAATGAGTAAAACATTTGGCTACTAACCAAGAGGTTGGCAGGTTAAGTCTACCCAGAGGCACCTGAGAAAAAAGGCCTCCTGCAAAACGAGCCATAGCAAACCCTCCAGGGCAGAGTTGCACTCTGACACACACCCAGCTGAAGTCACCTGAAATGGATTTGATTTATGTGGATGCTGCAACTATGTTTTTTTCATGTACCAGTTATATGAACCTGGGAAGGTTACAGAGCTCCTTAGAACTTCTCATCTGCCAGTGGTGATCATAATGTCTACCTTGCAGGGTTGGAGTTAAGAATTACAGAATGCAAGCTGTCAAAAGCTGTTGGCACAAGCCCAATAAATATGTTATGTTTTAAAACATATTTCTAATGGATAATAAATGTACATGACTTGAAAGTCAAACAAAACCAAAAACTGTAAAAGAAGAAGGCTTTCCCAATTATTTTTATGTCATTTTAGAGATTATAATCACTAGCATGAAAATATACATTCATAGTGATATACATACACCATCTCTTACATCCTATTTTACTTCACAACATATCCTGGAAAGACTTTTCTATCTGTAAACATACACTTACCTCATTTGGAAAAGATCTAAGTAGGCCATTCATTCCTCTGTAGATGAACTTTTAGGTTTTTAGTAATCTTTTTTCCATACATTTCACAAAAAAGTTTTATGAAAGTTGAAAATTTTTGCAATAAACACCCATATATTCACAACTCAGTCTACAGTTATTATTTTACTATATGTTCTTTATCACCAGGTCTTCAAACCAATTCATTTCTGTTTAAACCCCAGCTTAGAATTTGCATTTCCACCTCAGACATAACTCAATCAAATTTCTCGGTATAATGTAACGGGCCAAATCAATTGAACGCCTTGTTCATTACCTGGATGTCTACTTCTTCATTTATCAAGCCATTTTATCTTTTTATTCAGTTCAGAATAAGTACTACAATATATATCGCCCTACAAATCCTTAACTACATGTCATTTAAGAGATGTCAAACTTTGACTATAGCAAATAGTATTTGACTGAAAACTCATAGATACAACATTTCACATGCAAGAATACTTTTTAGAAATTGAATTGTTGTGAATGTGCACTTAGTATTTTGGAAGACAGTGCCAAATCTCCCTCTGTGAAGATAGTAATGATTCATACTTTCACCAGTTAGGTTAGTGTCAGTTTCGCTTTACTATTACAATACATTATCATCCAGTTTTAAAATGTTTGCCAATAATAGAGGTGGAAAAATCATCTTACTGTTTTATTTTGAACTTATCTTATTATGAGTGAAGATCAGTTTTGTTTTCTGCACTGCTAACCACAGGGTGGAAGATTCAAATCCACCACCCACCCTGAGGGAGAAAGATGAGGCCATCAGTTCCTGTAGCGATTTACACCTGAGTAACCCTATATAGGATCGCTATGAGTTCACATCATCTCACTGGCTGTAGGTCTTTACGAACTAGTTAGTCTGGTGGCATAGTGGATTACAGGGGAGGCTGTTAACTGCAAGGTCAACAGTCTGAACCCATGACCTTTCTAAGGGACAAGGCTGAGACTTTCTACTACTATAAAGAGTTACA